>CM056056.1:84643184-84791172 GCA_029574335.1 Rana kukunoris
GTGGAGAGAGGTCAAGAAAAGGCGGAACCGGCTGGCCATTATTCCGAAGGTGTTCTCCACCACTCTCCGGGCTCTGGCCAGCCGGTAGTTAAAGACCCTCCTCTCTGGGGTGAGGGTCCGCTGAGGGAATGGCCTCATAAGATGGGGTCCCAACGCAAACGCCTCATCAGCCAAGAAAACAAATGGCAACCCTTCAAGATTCTGGTCATCCGGTGGCAATGACAGATCCTCCTCTTGAAGGCGAAGCGCAAACTCGGTCTGCTTGAAGGCTCCCCCATCCGAAATCCGTCCATTCATCCCGACATCCACAAAAAGGAATTCGTACTGCGCTGACACCACCGCCATCAGCACAATACTATTGAACCCCTTGTAATTGTAGAACTGGGATCCTGAACGGGGTGGAGGCACGATGCGGACGTGCTTCCCGTCGATGGCTCCCCCGCAGTTGGGGAAGTTCCACCGCCTCTGAAAGTCCATGGCCACAGACTGCCACTCCTGTGGCGTGGACGGAAGCTGTGGAAGAAAAAAAATAATAAATAAAATTATACACAAAACATTGCAAGCGGATTATACAAAGACATTATAAGCATTAAAACATTTCTTTGAACTAGCATATTATACATAAATAGATTTAGTCAATTCTCACAGTAAACACCCCCTCTGATGTGCCAGTGCCCAAGTTTTGTGTGGGCCTAGATGAGTTTGGGAGTACACCAAAAAAACAAAAAAAAAAACTGTACATAGACTTTTAAAACACATTTTGGAGGGGAGGGCTAGATGAGTTTGGGAGTACACCAAAAAAAAAAAAAAAAAAAAAGTGTACATAGACTTTTAAAACACATTTTGGAGGGGAGGGCTAGATGAGTTTGGGAGTACACCAAAAAAAAAAAAAAGTGTACATAGACTTTTAAAACACATTGGAGGGGAGGCCTAGATGAGTTTGGGAGTACACCAAAAAAACAAAAAAAAAAACTGTACATAGACTTTTAAAACACATTGGAGGGGAGGGCTAGATGAGTTTGGGAGTACACCAAAAAAAAAAAAAAAAAAAAGTGTACATAGACTTTTAAAACACATTTTGGAGGGGAGGGGGCAAACATTACAATGGATATAACACAATACATTGGGAAGTGACTAGGCTAGGTGCGTTTGTGCCCAGGATAGCATGCTGGGAGGTAAGTGAAGGGAAATAGGCATGTAGGCCAAAAAAGGGGCATCATTAAACTTTACAGCATGCATGGGGGCAGAGGGGACATTCACAGCATATTCCAAACGGTAATTATGGAAGAAGGAGATAAGTGCAATACATTAGCATACATTATATACATAAAATGAGATAGTAAAGGAGAAAACTTACCCTCATATACTCCTCCTGCAGAACCTGGATGATAGCAGAGCAGGTATCAGGAATAATAAGGCCCAGAGCCTGGGGGGAGATGCCCGTAGAGAACTTTAAGTCCTGAAGGCTTCTCCCAGTTGCCAGATAACGTAGGGTGGCAACTAGCCTCTGCTCAGCACCAATAGCCTCCCGCATAACGGTGTCCTGCCTGGTAATATAGGGGGACACCAAGGCCAACAGGTGCTGGAAAACGGGATCCGACATCCTCAGGAAATTCCTGTAATCTTCAGGATTATTTTCCTGAAGCTCCCGCAGCAAAGGCATATGTGAGAATTGGTTCCTACGGAGCAACCAATTCTTGGTCCATGAACGCCTCCTCACCCTGTTCATGGACTCGTCATCTAGGTCTAAAAGCAATAGACCTATAGACATGGCACGCACAGCACGAGCTCGCCTATGACGAGATGCCTGCAACATGGCTACAAGGTTAGAAACGAACGTCTAAACAGAATTGCACTAAACAGACCGCACTGAAGAACAGCAAGACCTATGAAGAACGACCTGAAAATCAAAAACGGGCGGACAGGACCGCAATGTAAAACAATACGACCTGACCGCACGCCCCGATAGCCAAGATACGAACCCACAAGTACAAACTGAACGGCAGAGATCGATCGGAAAAGCACGAAAACTGAGAAGCGCGAATCGTCACTCACCAAACTTTTACTAACACGCGTAAACACGAGATCAGCAAAAGGAGCCCAATGGGTGGCGCCAAACCAAACGTACGTCCCCTTTATAGTGCCGTCACACGTGGTGAACGTGAGATCGACGAGATTTGGACTTTGAACGTGTGTACGCAAAGCAAGCTCATCGAGCTGCTCGACGAGCAGAACGGGAAACTCGACGGGCGGAACGATGTGTTTGGCTCGACGAGTTTCTGGGTCGTGTGTACGCGGCCTAAGGGTAGTTTAGCTATAGGTGCATCCTCTAAATGAGTTACCAGGCCCTCCTGAGAGACCAGCCTTCATCCTGGTTCTTTCCAGCAAGGATCCTCCCCTGATTTCCTCAGCTTGGCTTGGCTTCTTCCACACAGTCAAGACAGCCTAAGAAAAAACACAGGATTAGAAGGCCCAGACAGGATTCTGGGCCTACTTGCAGAACTTGCAGCAACACATCCTCAGGCAAGGAGGGCCCAGAGGAAGAAAGAACAAGAGTACATTGCTCTACCCTATAAATACCCCCTTTCCAGGAATGCACAGCGGCCATGAACTTTCTACTGGACTGTTCTGGAATATTCATTACATAGCTTAACCTAGTTGTAATTCTCATACTGGCCTGTGGTACCAGTGACATGTACTGGCAATAATGATAAATTCACAACTCAGCTAAGTTTAGCAGAACCAAAAAAATGATACAATCAAATCTTAGCTGTTTACAGCTCAGCCAAAAACGTAATATACACTTTAGCCCAAATTTTAGGAACAGGGGGCTACACATGCTTTACCTCATTTACTATGCCCTGGAGTAACTGCACTTGCAGAGAGTAACTGCACTTTCAAAAGTGCACAGTATATTTGCCTTTAATAAATCAACCCCAATATGGCATAAGCTGTAGCCGATGCGGAGCAGATCAGGCTATACAATAGTAGAAATACCTAGCCAAACTTGCAAACAAAAAGAGAGTCCAATAGTCACTACATACTGAGACAAATGGCTCTTGTACTGGTTGATTATGGTGAAGCCTCTACTTCTGTAGCCACCAACAAAGAACAGATTAGTTAAAGCTATTAGGTGACACAAATAAAGCTTTGTAGTGGAATACAGTCAGGGAAAATGAACCAGACTTAAAGTGGAGTTCCACACGTTTTTTTTCCCCCCTAAAAATCTTAAAATAAATTTTAAAAAAATGAATATTTTTTTTCATACTCACCTGAAAGGGCGGTTGCTATGCTGAAGTAGCTGTTCTGCTTCTTCTTCCGCCGCGGTGCATCTCATGGCTCATCCTACGTCGCCGTGTCTTCTTGTGAATGAGCCGCGCTACCTTCTGGGAACTGTGTGTATCCCAGGAGGCAGCCATCCATTCATAAAGCGCCATGCTTTGCGGGCAACTAGGACAGGTAAGTGTCCTTATTAAAAGTCAGCAGCTACACTGTTAGTAGCTGCTGATTTAAAAAAAAAAAGACGTTAAAAGGGAAGACACACCAAATTTGTTATATAACCTACCTACAGCTCACACTGACTAGCACCCCAAATAAAGAACATGACTGGAAATAATTGATATGCTTCTTTTAAAAGGTATTAGTCCACCCATTGGCTAGATGTTTATGGGCTGAACAGCTAATATGCTTGGTGAGGTGTTCGAAAGCAAGGTTTCTTGTCAAGTGATTTCTAAAAGGGAGCAAATTCAAAACAATTATGTCAGATTTATATGGGCTGCTTTAACAATCAACTTTTTACAAATTATTGGTATGCTCTTCCTCAGGTGCAGGAGGGCTACATCCTCTAACATGCATTGTCCTGGCAACTGCATAGCGTCCCTGTCAGTCTGTTCCATCAGAAGCTCACCTTGGACTACGTGATGGAGGCTTACACAGGGAATAGGAACCCTATTCACGGCTCCATACAGGAGGATTCTAGAAGCTTATGTTCTATCTACACTTGTAATGCCGCGTACACACGATTGGAAATTCCGTAAAAAAAACACTGGATTTTTTTCCGACTGAATTTTGGCTCAAACTTGTGTTGCAAACACACAGGCACACCAAATTCCAACCGTCAAGAACGCAGTGAAGTACAACACTACAAAGAGCTGAGAAAAATGAAGTTCGATGCTTCCGAGCATGCATGTTTTTTTGTGTGTCGGAATTGCATACAGACGATCGAAATTTCCAAGAACTTTTCCTTTCGGAAAAATTGAGAACCAGCTCTCAAAAATTTGCTGTCAGAAATTCCAACAGAAAAATTCAGATGGAGGCTACACACGGTTCGAATTTCCATCCAAAAGCTCACATCGACCTTTTCTTGTCGGAAATTCCGACCTTATGTACACGGCATAAGTGTATTGATTTTATTTCCTTTATCAAATAAACAAACATTATTTAAACCTTGAGACTTGTAAGTTCATTGAGGGCAGTAACTGATGTGAATGTACAATGTATATGTAAAGCACTACGTAAATTGACAGTGCTATATAAATACCTGAAATTATGTTAAATATTAAAGGTCTGGCTCAAAAAACGCTGCTCCTGAAGGAGTTTTGTGTTTTGTCTGTAGAAGCAGTTCAATGTTATCCTGTGGCCATGCAAATTAGGATGTTTAAAGGCAAACTTTTGAGCTCAGTGTTTAGCGACTGGAAAAAAAATCCTTCTAGTTTGTGTTTTTGATTGGAGCTTTCTGGCAGAAACAAATGCTAAACATGCCTAAACATGCCTAAACTGTGTACAAAAATGCTCTTAATGAAAAAAAAAAATCTGCCAAGGGAACTTATTTAGGCTTTATGGGATCATTACACACCCAATCAATCAAAAACTGATAAGTTCACCTTTTCAGGCAGAATTTCACTTTTAACAATAAATAGAAGCATTTCCCACTGCCATTTCTGGCACACACATCCCGATGTGCTTTACTCTAACTCATCATATCCACAGGGAGTTTAAAATCTTGTCAGTTTTTTATTTTTATTTTTACAATGATTTTCTAAATCCATCACTTTCTGTAGATCATCTCTCAGCATTCACTTCATGTAGGCCATCCCCCAGAAGCCTTTACTTCCCTGTTGCATCACAGAAGAGGGTGTGATCATGACTCTGAACCACACCTCCCTCATTACAATACTACCTTCCACCCACTTCCTACATCAGCTATGTAGCACAAGGGCATGTCTGATTTTATACAAATTTAGTGGATTTTTCAGATGTGTACTCCTATTCCATAGTTCTGGTAAATTAAAAATAAATTATACACAGATTGTACAGACTGTATAGTGTATGTCCATATTTATACAAGTATATAGGAGAGAGTGGATGGAGACACTCAGTTGTCAGGCCTCGTTCACATCTACACAAAGCAAAGACTTACATTCCCATATGCGTTTGTTTTGGCTGTTTTAGAGCATTTTCACTTGTCATGCATAGGGCAGCCCCATTCACTTGATGTGACAATCGCCCAGAGAAGCTCCAGATTTTTTTTTGAGAGGAGCATAGTGTGTTACCACAGTTTTTGGTGTGTTTGCCACACCTGGGGTACCTTTAACATGTCATGACAACACAAGCATAATGCACATTTGCAGGGTGTTTCTGAAACACATGGCAAAGTGCACATTTTCTGTCCAGTTTGCCATGCTTTCAGAAACACATATATGTGAATTTCACTTTTAGGCCCCATTCACACCTAGAGTAGTGGGAGAGCATGTTTTTTGGCTAATTTTCCAGTGGCACACTTAGGGTAAACAATTGATTCCAAAGGGCTGCACTGCACGTGGCAAAGTAGCTTATGGGACATTTTGGTGTGGTGCGAGTTGCATGTTTTGTTTACTGCTGTGTTTGTCACTTGTTTTTTCATGTGCCAATGTGTGTGTTTGCTTCTGAGTTTGGTGTGTCATTAATAATTAATTAACTGAACATGCACCTAGGTAATTTTAGGTGTATACATAGGAAGACATACCATCTATCTAATTACTCTGTATTCAATCAGACTGACTCTTGCACTACAATAGGGGTGTCCTGTGGCCGCATGCAGCCCCAGGGAATTTAGCATGCATCCTGAGCCCGCCCGAAGGGACAATTGTGAAGCCAGGCAAAATGCATGCATGGAGAGACATTAGGGAAGTTAGGCAAATGCGTGCATGGAGAGATGCTGTGAATGCTGTGAAAACTTAGTTGATGGGTAAAGGTGTGCTAATGAGGTCAGCTGGTAAACTTCTTCCCGTGTCTTACTGGTTGCTATGCTCTACATCTAATGTCAGGATGTGATGAAGCTTTCTAAGGAATACAGAAAGGGCCTTGTTCTCAAAATCAAAAAAAAGCTTTTATTTTTCTGCAACCAAGGTACATTAATGGTATATTGGTACATAGGGTAGCTGGATTTTAGAAAAAAAAATTGAAATTGGGCTTCAAGTCTAAAAGTATATATGAAACTTGGTGGTTGGTTTTGTTTGCTTTTATCCAGTTATAACTGAAATATAACATTTGGGTGGATTTGAATTCATTCTTTAATTAGAACATAACAAATCTTGCACTTAACAGTGAATGGTATGGGGAAATCTGAAAATGAGGAATAAAGTAATTTAAAGCAGTGTGGTCCATTATGTGTGTTTGAAAGATTTAGGGTGTAAACATTTGTTTGTTTTAGAATCCCAGCATTATCATTTGTATATATTGTATTCGTTTGTAAAATATGGACACTTTGCATTAACAGTGTTTCCAAGATATCCAAGATTATTTAACTGGGCACCTCCTGCCCAGTTACTTACTGGGCACCTCCTGCCCAGACCAATTTTGGGCTTTCAGCCCGGATGCACTTTGAATGCCAATTGCATAGTCATACAACACTGTACCAAAATGAAATGTTTATTTTTCCCACAAACAGAGCTTTCTTTTAGAGGTAGTTGATCACCTGTGCTGTTTTAATTTTTTGTTAAAAGATTTAAAAAAGACAGAATTTTGAATTTTTATATATATTTTTTTTGTTATAAAATTTGGCAAACAGGTAAATTTTCTCCTTCATTGATGTACGCTGATAAGGCTGCACTAATGGGCACCAATGGGATGCGATGATGGGCACAGATAAGGCTGCACTGGTGGGCACTGATAGGCAGCACTGGTAGGTACTGATAGGTGGCACAGGTGGGCACTGAGATGTGTCACTGAGAGGTTGCACTGATGGGTGGCACTGAAGGGCATTGATAGGTGGCACTGGTAGGCACTGAGAAGTGGCACTAATAGGTGGCACTGATAGCTGGCACTGATAGGTGGCAGTGATGGGCACTGATAGGTGGCAGTGATGGGCACTGATGAGTGGCAATGATGGGCACTGATCAGCACTGGTAGGTTACACTGATAGGCAGCACTGCTATGTGGCACTAATGAGGCATTTATAGATTGGCACTGATGGGCTTTACTGATGGGCACTGATGGGCTGCATTGATGGGCATCAATGGGCTGCATTGATGGGCATCAATGGGCTGCATTGATGGTCACCGATAAGGCTGCACCGGTGGGCACTGATAGGCAGCACTGGTGAGTACTGATAGGTGGCACTGGTGGGCACTGAGAGGTGACACTGAGAGGTTGCACTGATGGGTGGCACTGAAGGGCATTGATAGGTGGCACTGGTAGGCACTGAGAAGTGGCACTAATAGGTGGCACTGATAGCTGGCACTGAAAGCTGGCAGTGATGGGCACTGATAGGTGGCAGTGATGGGCACTGATGAGTGGCAATGATGGGCACTGATCAGCACTGGTAGGTTACACTGATAGGCAGCACTGCTATGTGGCACTGATGAGGCATTTATAGGTGGCACTGGTGGGCACTGTGGGCACTAGCAGGTGGCACTGGCAGGTGGCACTAGCAGGAGGTAATGGTGGGCACAGATGAGGCAGATGTGCTTCCTCCTCTTTGGGACCGATGTCCACATAAGCCAGCGTTTTCTGACAGCTGAACACGTGGAAAGGGGCTGGGATCGGTCATTTACTTGTATCTGTGATCTCCCGAGTCTCTGTGACTCAGTGATAACAGCACGTGCTGTGCACACCCTGCAGGGGGTACGCGGGGAGTGTGCAAATGGGAGGACGTCTATTGACGGCCTCCCGGCAAATTTGGCTATAGCACGGATCTCAAGTGGTTAAGGGTGGTGTACTTATAAAAACTTCCTTGCTACAGAAGAAAGACTAGTACAGACTTACAGTACTTGGTTGCTATGAAACTAATATTCAGACATCCCTCCCTTGTCTTTTTACAAAGATGTTTTGTTAACATGATATTATTCCCTCTTCAGAACATATTAAAAAGATTTGAAAGATTTTTTAATAAATATATTTATCCCATTAATAAATCTTGAAACTGAAACACAATATATACAGTATACATATATATATAAATGGAAATATATGAAAACACACACATATATATATATATATATATATATATATATATAAACATACAGTGCAGTTATGAGTTAATGCCTGATGTCCAAGAATACATTTTTAACTATGGATAGAATGGACAAAAGTAAAATGATTTCTTACTTACTGTAGGTCACAGACAGCAATAAATCATAGTTAGAAATCGAACCCTTTCTAAATCGACTTAAAGTGTGCTTTTTGTTTTTGTTTGTGTCTTTATCGGAGAGATTCCTCATACCTGCCTGCTCTGTCAGGAAATGAGAGTAAATCTCCTGAAAAGGAACACAAATGACAATAAAAACCTTGACAAATATCCCTAACCCTTCCCCAAACTATTTAAAATGAATTAAGAGTTTTAAAAGTTATGTAGCGCAATCCTTGTGCTCAGCCCACAGTTAAGAACCAGACTGCTGGAACTAGATTACCTGAATAATGGATTGATAGATTGTGCAATGTAAATAGTGTGCTGTCCTTGTTGATAATGCCTAGTGCAAAAGATAAATATTAGATATCTGAAACAGATTAATTATCGAAACAACAGGAGTTACAAATAAACTATAAGGCCTCGTACACACGACCGAGAAACTCGACAGAATCCATCAAGAAACTTGGTGGGAGAGCTTTTTTGCCGAGGAAAACCGTCGTGTGTATGCTTTTCATCGAGAAATATGTCGAGGAACTCGACGAGAAAAAAAAGAGAGCAAGTTCTCTTTTTTCCCGACTCTCAGTCAGGTGCTGTTGGGTGCTGACATTGCTATGTCTGTGCTGTGTTATAGTATGTAACACACAGTACAGCCGTTAACAATGTCAGCACCTGACAGCCATGTGACACTGAGAGCCATAGAGAACCTGCTGTGCTGTGATCTCTATAACGATGATGATGATGATCATCATCATCATCATCATAAGCACACAGTGAGATACTACTTGACACTTTTGTTTGGGGGGCAGTAAAAACACACAGCTGTGCTGTATTTTTGCCAGCCCCCAAACCATCACCATTTTAAGAACCTTTCACCTCAGGTTTCCAATTAGGTCCACCTATTAGTTTTATCTTTAAACCGGTTTGAAAGCTCCATGTACAGTAGGTCTAGGGAGTCCTAGATATAAATGGGCTTGTGTCCATTTACACCCACCTACCTCCATGTCCATTCAGGTAAAAAAATAAAATAAAAGGACTGCATTTCAAATGTGGCAGATCAGAGTTAGCCTGATGTAAATGGAGCAAAGTCCATTTACATCTGGCCACCCATACAGCCACCACAAGTCTGTGATGTATATGGACACACACTGAATGGGCATGGACATCAAAACACTGACATCTCTCCCATTCAGCTCAAATTATGATTGGTGGGGTGCTGTGACAGCTTCCTGGCAGAATAGCTAAGATGGTTTTACACACCCGAGCTCATCCCATCAAATTAGTTGTGAAAAAAGTTCTAAAATAAGACATCTGTGCTGCTTTATAATATGTGTAATACATGTAGAATATTAATGGTTGTTAAAGGATAAGTTCACCTTTTGGAACATGTTACATGTTTCACCTGTTTTTAGGGTTTAATATGTAACATGCTCCTGTGTAAAAGGAGCTCCACGCGTCTGTTACTTCCTGTAATGACAGGAGCGTTCAGCGCCGTAATGTGTTCCATGCTGGAATGCATACGGCGCTCGCGCGATGACGTCATCGCCTGGCGCCTTGGTGCTTTCCTGCTTGGAACGCGGAAGTGTGCCGTGGTGTACGCTGTTCTCTAGACACCTGTAATTGAATCAGTGCTGTATGCACTGCACCTGTACCTGCATGTGACTGCTGCCTATAAAGGCATTCACTTTACAAAGAAGCACCGTTCTATTATTGTCAGCCGTTCCGGCCACGCTACAACAAGGGGCAATATTATGGCCAGCTAGCAAAGACCTTCACTGCGTCCAGCCTGCCATCGCTGCGGACAACCTGAGTTCTTCCTTGCTGATGCCCTACACTACGGAGTCCCTTTCTGCCGAACACTGAAGCCCTGCAAACGGATAAGTAGCCAGTGTGTCACTTGTCATTCTACAGAAAGATCTGCTGTATACTTTTCATCTAAAACAATTGATGTTATTTATTATGGCTTTTTGCTATTAAAATACTACTTGGGATAGACTGTTGTGCCTCTGGCTCTTTGCTAAGGAATATCTTAAAGGGACATTTACTCTATTATTACCTCAGCAATAATTGCTTTTCATATGCAACTATTATTACCTAAGCTATATTTGCCTCTTATATGCAACTATTAGTTGTTGCTACAACTCCTATTTACTACATGTACACTCAAAGTACCTAAGCTATAATTGCTCCTCATATATAATTATTAGTTGTCTCAACAACGCCTATTTATTACGTGCTTGACATAAGTACTATTTGTTTATGGGCTTATGCCCTAACTTGCGGAACATATTTGCCTAAACTTTCTATGTTAAGTATTGACGTAATTCATACCTTCTCCCTTAGTGGCCTAATGCACAACGCTATGTAATACTAATAATTACTTGCAAACAGCTGTGCATACATATCTTTTAGTGCATACCATAATTTTAAACGCTTAGCTCTGGTCGCATGTTGTAAGGCGTCCAAGCTCAGTAGCTCTACCCCTATTTTTATGTGAGAAAGAGATGATGTAGAGAACCCACAAACTCCTGTTTGTGTGGAGTGACGCCTGGGGCCTAATACTGAATTCTCACATAGAGAAGAGCATTGAAGTCCTTGCTAATCGCAGTTGTGGTTCATCCCGTTCCCTAGGGCCGTTACATCCTGCCATCAGTTTCCCCAATTCTACCCCCCCCCCCGTGACAGCATGGGGTCGAGTGCGGGATTGAAAGGGGCCCTGTCAGGTAGGGGCCCTGCCTATGTAACTATGTAACTGCGGTTGAACAGCATTTAATCTAGAAGTGGGGATAGGTAGCCATGTATGAGGCACTTTCTTAGGAGGAGAGGGCTTAATCATCCGGGAGTCTGGCAGTGGATAATTCAGCCTTGCATCAATACAGCTTGTTTGATCTCTGTAGCTTGAGCTCAGTGCATTCTGGTAAGAGTCTGTATCTGCATGTGGAGCACTTTATATGGAAGTTTAAGCATAGAGCACTTTAATCACATATGAATTCTATAAAGACTTTGGCCCAGATTCACAGAGCGATTACGCCTGCGCAACAGGAGATGCGCGTGCGTAAGTCTAAATGTGCGCGTGCGTTTCGTTGCGCGGCATCCCCAGAACGAGATTTGTCCCGCGTAATTTCGTTAGACTGGCGCATCCATCCGCGCAAAAGTGCGATAGACACACCATTGATTTGCTAGTCAAATATGCTAATGAGGGACTTACGGGGATCCACAAAACAACGTTGGGGCAGCGCAGGCGACGCAGTGTGCGCAACAGCAAAATGTCCTGTCTAAAATTAGAGCTGATAAAAGCTGGTCTAAAAAAAGAAAAAAAGTCTACTTGTTAGATAAAGCAACACTGTTAGTGAGCAGCTCAGCAGTCACACGTGTTGCTCAACAATCTGTATGCCAACATGCCAGGGGCATCGTCGCGCATAGCTATACTACTGACTTTAGATGAACAAAGAAGGAGGAGGGCACGGAGGATGGCACGGAGGATGGCACGGGAGAGGATATACCGTACCCGCATAGACCTGTTTGGCATGAGTGATTCTGAGGTGTATCGCATCTTCAGATTCACCCCTCATGCCATCCTGGAATTAACCACAACCCTGCAGGATGACATCACCAGCCCAACACACCGCTCACATGCAGTGCAGCCACTGGTCAAGGTCCTGGCAACACTCCATTTCCTTGCCAGTGGCTCTTTTCAGCGTACAAGTGAAGTGGTGGCTGGGATGTCACAGTCCTCCATGAGCAGATGTGTGCACCAGGTTGTCCCTGCAATACTCAGACGCATGGCTAACCAAATCATCAAACCCACCACTGAGGACCTGCGGCTGAAGGCAATGACAGATTTCTACAGAATTGCCAGATTCCCACGCACTGTGGGGGCCATTGATTGCACACATGTGGCACTCCAGCCCCCCCAGGAGACAGAGCACATGTACCGCAATGGGAAGCATTGGCATTCCATCAATGTACAGGTGATAGTCGATGCCCAAGGCCTCATATGGCACGTCCGTGCCAAACACCCAGGGTCCAGCCATGACAGCTACATATACAATCAATGCCACATCCGATTGGAATTCGATCAGAACGTGTATGGGGACACCTGGCTGGTTGGTGAGTGACATGGGTGGCAGGCATGACTATCCCCTCCCATGATGCACATCACAAGGGGCACATGCATGACTAACATCCTCCTGTCTTTTCCCTTACAGGTGACTCTGCATATCCACTGGGACCCCATCTCATGACTCCTTTTCGGAACCCCCAAACTCCAGGAGAGGAAAGATACAATCAAGCACATGCTCAAACACGAGCAGTGGTGGAGCGCACCTTTGGCATCCTAAAGTCACGTTTCCGATGCCTGGATAAGTCTGGGGGTACCCTCTTGTACTCCCCAAACTTTGTGTGCCAGATCATCGGTGCATGTTGCATGCTGCACAACTTTGCAGAAAGAAAGGGCCTGCAGATTGACCTACGTGATGACCTGACCCCTGAACCAGACAATCCCCCCCTAACCGAGGTTAACCCGTCTTCTGAGGGAAGAGCAGCCAGGAGACAGCTCACATTGGGCATCTTTGCACGTTAAACATACACATTATTCATGGCACAATGAGAATGCATGCATGCACAACACTGTGGTCCCTAGCACACACACCCCACATCCACATCAAATTGGATTGGCACCAGTCCACCATGCAGTGACTTGTGAGCAGCAACGCCACGCCAAGGCTCCAATTATGTCACTGTACATTCATACACCATTCACACGGACCTGGGGATCACTTCTCCCTGGTCCTGGGGAACCCTTCTCCACCAAAATTGAGGGTGACACCCCTTTTCCGGCAGGAATGTCACCCCCACATTCACACAGCATTCACAACCCAAAAAAATATAAAATAAAAAATGACCTGCAAAATCAAAAAATTTCCAGCAAAAAAAAAAAAAAAAAAGACAAAAAAAAATTGGGGGGAAAAACAAATTACTGCCCTCTGCGTGAGCCACGCCTGGGGCGCCTCCAGCCACGGCCCCGGCTTCTCAGGGGAGACTTATGGGGAAGGGGTAAAACCGGGGAAGGAGGATCAGCCCCTGATCTCTGCCCACCTGGTGGCCTGCCCTCCAAGGCCACGGCAATTCTGTCCAGGGCAGCACCAACTGTTGCCGTGTTGGCCTGGATAGCCAGGGTAAGGGCCCTCACATCCTGCCCAACGCCTGCTGATGTCGTCTGCAGTTCATTTAGGCAGGTTGTGAAAGCCCGGGAGTGGGAGTCCAGGTTCCCCAGCGTATCCTTGATGGAGGACAGGCTCTCCTCCATCCGCACCAATGTCTGGCTGACCTGTCCCAGATGGCGGGTCTGGAGGAACTGGTCCCTTCTCAGGGTGGCGGGCAGGAGATCGGCCAACCCCCTGGTGGTCTGGGATGACATCCTGCCTCCAGCTGATGCTTGTGGCCGGGAGAAGGGGAGGCCCTTGTGAGGGGAGCCATGTTGGGGGAGGAGGGGGGGGGCTCCCCCTTAGGGAGGCCTGCCTGCTGGCAGCCAGAGGGGAGGAGTCCTCAAAACCCAAACGTCCAGTGCCTGACATGGACTCCTCCTCCTCGTGATTCTCCTCCTCCTCATGATTGTCCTGCTCCTCATGATTGTCCTGCTCCTCATGATTGTCCTGCTCCTGTTGAACCTCCTCCGCGGACTCCGGCCTTGTTGGGGGGGCCTCATTAGGCTGCTGTCCTGGGGTTGGTGCGGTCAGGCCAGAAGGCCCTGCACCGTCCTGCACATCTGTGGATGACACAAAACATTCATAGGTTGGAGGATCCACACACTTGCCACATATTCCCTTTCACCCCCTCCCCCACACATGCTACACACCTGATATTAAGAAATAAAACAACTTACCTGGCACCACGGGCTGGGGACTGGAGTCAAAGCCGGGCAGGCCCTCAACTTCATGCCGATGAAAGGTCAGGGCCACCGCACGCTCCTCCGCTGTCAGGCTAATACGGCATGGTGGGCCCCCTCCTGTGCCCCTGGCATGGGCATGCATTCTGGCCAACTTCTTTTTGACCAGACGCCTGAGGTCATTGATTTTTTTGTCAATCCCAGACCTGGTCCGTGTCTCCCCCTGCCCCTCAGAATTCACCTGGTCAGTGATCCTATCCAATATCTCCCTCCTCCTGGCCGGGGTGGTGTTGGCACTCTCTGGGCCGTGGAGGTAACGCCCATACTCGCTAATGGCCCGGGCAAGAATCTGTTTTTCCACAACTGTAAAATTCAGCTTGCGTTTTCTCTTACTCATCCTTCCAAAAAAAAAAAGTCCCAGTCAACAAAATTCACGCACACAAACAAGCACAACCAATCAAAAAAAAACACACACACAGAGAAAACGACTCAGCAAGAAACAGTCCCCAAAAAACAAAACAAAAATACAGCAGAAAAAGAAACAAAAAGAAATATATCAATCAAACAAACAGTCTCTCAAACACTTATCAAAAAACACTTTCAAAAATCTACTAACAACCACTTGATCACACAGAACACTAATCTGACAACTACAAAACACACCGCAACGAACAACAAGAACAAAAGCACTTTGTTAAATGGGAAGGGACAAAGGGATGTACTTTTGCAAAGGAAGTGCGTTTGTGTGTGTCTATTTATGCTGTTTGCGTAGTTCACAACGTTGCCCTAGTCCATTTCCAATTTCACTGATTGCGCCGCTCCCGAGTTGTGAGCATGCGCACATCGGAGCTGACATGGTCTCGTTCAAGCGCGCATGCGCGAGCCGGCCGGCCCTTCATTTGCATGGGGTCACGGCTCATTTCAATGTAACACGCCCACGTCCTTCCCAATTTGTATTACTCCTCCTTACGCCTCTGGAAAAACGTTACGTATGCACAATTTCCTGCGCAAAAGCTACGAGAATAGGGTGATTACGCGGCAAAATTGCGCAAGTCTAACGTAAAGGCGGTGCTACGCCGGTCCAATAATGCGCAGATGTACGTGAATCTGGGCCTTTATTGTCGTTTATTGTCATTGTATTTCTTTGGGGGGTTTTGCACACATATATTATCTATAGTTTATTTGCATTGGTATATCACACTATATTCACTTACTCTAAAGCATTTAATACATTCATAAATTATTTATTTAGAGTTTGGGCTCAATCAACAATTAAAGGGATAGTGCAATGTTTATATAATTATTGTTTATTTGTAATTCCTGCTGTTTATATTAATACATCTATTCACTTTTGGATATCAAATATTTGTCTTTTGCACTAGGCATTAGGACAGCACACGTTTTTCCATTGCACATTTAAAGAATGTTGACTGGAGGATTTTGGAAGCTTTAAGGATATTATTCAGATTGATAGATCAAGGCATTTGAAACCTGAACTGAATTTTCACACAATGCGAAGTGAATTATTAACCATTGTGCAATAGATAAAAAGGCCACAAGCAAATATGGAGCCTAAAGTGATCTGGCAAGAGGACCACCTAAGAACACAAATGCAAACCTGTCGAATATGACAAATGATTTGCTCGTGCCTGGGCAGTTTGATACATGGCATCCTGTCCTGCAAAGTTAATGAAGGACATTGCATTTAGTTCTTCTAGATCTATGCTTGGCCTTTCCCAGACAGAAACATCTGATGATGAAAGGACAGTAAAACATTCCCTATTTTTTTCTTATTGGCTGAAATTTTAGGATTAGTGAGTTTTTTTTACAGCATCTCGCAAATCTTAAACAGCCTAGCAAGTGTTTAACCACTCTAATTCCTGTTTACTCCCTATGGAGTAAACAGAGGCGATTCAGTTCGCATGTGCCGCGCTATACAAGTTTTCATTCATTCATTCATTCATGGAACGGACCATATTTTCACATTTCTGTATGCGTCTACTCATGAGGCTATAACTTTTTTTATGATACAGAATTAATATATATATATATATAATTTTATGCGACACAAACAGGGCTTTCTTGTGATCCTAACGCCTTCTGGGAATTTGTTTTTATTTATTTGCATTTTATAGGGGTAAAACAAATAACAATTTGAAAATGTTTTTTTTTTTTCAAGTTTGATCAGCAATATAAGTACCATCATTATGGAGAAAACATATGCATTTTATTCTTCTGTTTGATCTATTTACTGTAACACTAAAATTAAAATTTTGGTACAAAGCATGTTAAGGTTATTTACAATATATATATATATATATATATATGTATATATATATACACAAAGGCCAGTATGGTGGCCTGAGTTTATGGGAGGAGCCCGGAGGGTATTTAAGCAGCCCACTCACACATGCTCTTTGTTGGTTCAGTGTTCGGTACTGCACGTCACTGGGCTGACTCTTCCCAGCTCACCTCATGTCCGTGAGTCTGTGCATTCAATCGCATTCGACATCGCAAGCGCTTTGCGGCTTCTCCGTTTATGCTCTTCGCCGGCGGTTCCCACTTACTTACTAATATTCAAACCTTTTTTTATCTTGTACAATCTTGCAATTCGTTATGCTTCCTATCCTGCATAATTTTTGAAAAAAAATCTGCCTCTGAGTTACTGTTGCTCATGTTCCAACATCATTCTGCTCAGGCGTAGTACATTTGTAACTTCCTCCTGCCAAACATACGATTCATTTGTAAATCCATTTGGAGATAAGCATGTATTGTTTGTATGGGTTCTTTGGCAGATTGAGGTGGTAATTGGACTCACCTGGTGCCTTGTATCCAACACTTACATCTAGGTAAACATTGATGCAATCTGGGGCGCTGGTAAAGAAACTCCAACAGTCAGGGAACCAGGATGGAAACTGGAGAAGCCGTCAGTCAGTATAGATCAGCTGCTCATTGCCTATATACACTCTGGGCCAGATTCACGTACATCGGCGCAATTTTGGACCGGCGTAGTGCAACTCCTTTAAGTTAGACCGGCTTAATTTCGAGGCGCAAGTACCGTATCCTCGTAGTATTTTCGGGCAAATTTGCACTGGTGCAATGTAAATTCCGAGGCATAAGGCGGTGTAATTCAAAGTGGGAAGGACGTGGGCATGTTGCATTGAAATGACCCGTAACCCCATGCAAATGAAGGGCCGGCCAGACTGGGTATGTGCACATGAAGCAGACTATGGTCAGCACCTCTCTGAGCATGCTCAGAACTCGGCACGGTGCAATCAGTTAGATAGGAACTAGGCCAGTCAGACTTAGTGAGCTATGCACAGTGCTTAAATAGACAGAGAGAAATGCCCTTCCATTGCAAAAGTACATCCAATTTTTTTCCCTTCCTGAAGCAAGGTGCTTTTATTCCATTGTCCGTTGCTGTTTGGAGGTTTGTGTCGTGTCGGTGTATATATATATATATATATATATATATATATATATATATATATATATATATATATAATATTAAATAAGATAATTATAATAATATTAAAATTAGTACATTTATATTAGTTAAAAAAATAAAAATATATATTTATTATATTAATTATTATAAAATATATACTAAACAGAAAAAAATGTATATAAAATATATATTTAGCCATGAAAAGAGCCACTGGCAAGGAAATGGAGTGTTGCCAGTACCTTGCCCAGTGGCGGTCGGCAGATCCTCTCCCGTGTAAGAACAGGGGAGTCCGCGCTATGGTGAATAAAGTAGCTGTTGCCTCCCAGTAGGATCCCTATGTGGGGAGCTAATATAAATATGGATAGTAGAAAGGGAAATGGCGCTGCTAAATTAATACCTTTGTCGGGTATATCCGTGGGGTGAGCCCAATGGTAATAGGCCCCCCTTTTGCCTGGAATTAGGGTGCAATTGGAGAGATACCCTGTGTTAATAGGAGGGTAGATGCTGGTTCCTCAGCTTCCACTAATTTCAGTGAAATTGAGTAAAGGTGGATTAATTAGGTCAGGAGCCTGTGCAGGCCAGCAGGCCCAAAGATTGCTAAAGTAAAATGATCCTATGCTGCTATAAGGATGCCAGTTGTGACCGATGCACCCTAAACCATATAAAACAAAGAAAAAAATGTGTCTCTAGAGTCTAATAGGTAGGAATCCCTACTAGTGTGGTTGATTACACTAGTAACCACACATAAGGATGCCGTCACAACTGGCATCCTTATAGCAACATAGGATCATTTTACTTTAGCAATCTTTGGGCCTGCTGGCCTGCACAGGCTCCTGACCTAATTAATCCACCTTTATTCAATTTCACTGAAATTAGTGGAAGCTGAGGAACCAACATCTACCCTCCTATTAACACAGGGTATTTCTCCAATTGCACCCTAATTCCAGCCAAAATGGGGGGGCCTATTACCATTGGGCTCACCCCTCCGTGCCCTCCTCCTTCTGCGCTCATCTAAAGTCAGTAGTATAGCTATGAGCAAGGATGCCCCTGCTTTTATTTGGTCTAATTTTAGACCGGCCGTGCAGCTGATAAGCACATCGTGTAGACTGCACCGCACAAACTTACTTTTGTGGATTGGTGTATCTCCCTCATTTGCATATTTGCCTAGGAAATCAATGGTGTGTCTAGTGCAGTTTTGCATGCACGCTGCGCCGGTCTATCCAAATTACGTCGGTCTAAAAAATTTGGATTTCAGGCGTATATCATTTTGGGGATACGGTGCATAGATAAGCGTGTGCATTTTTAGACTTACACGTGCCTAACTCGTGATACTCCGGAGTAAGTGCTTTGTGAATCTGGCCCTCTGTGTATATGTTTTAAACTGATTTTTTTATTTTCTTCTATTTTTTTCCCACCTTTTTATTGTATTTTTATTGTATGTATGTGATGCACATTTTTTTGCTCTACATATATAAAATGTACTTTGGTTGCATTACCTCATATATGTACATATATATATATATATATATATATATATGCATATATATATGTATATATATGGTGTGTGATATATATTTATATATATGATATTTAATTGGAAGAATGATGTGTTAGTCCTTTTTTATGCATTATCGTCTTTCCAACATCTCCTATTATTATATAGAAGTACTATGGCCAGCTTTTCACTAACATTATCACTTTCACTTACAGTAATGACCTTTTCCCTTATATTATCCTTATAACATTATTAAGATCATCTTATGTATACGTGTCCATTTATATGATAATACCCCTTCATTCTAGCTAAAATAATACAGCTTTATGCGCACCCCTGCTCTTTTCAGCTTATAATCTAGCAGCGCTATTAATCCCCTTAATATTATTCGTCCGTTTGATAGTTAGTATGTATATATATATATATATATATATATATATATATATATATATATATATATATGTATAATTGTATTACACATATTCTCCAGTATATGTGCTATTACATCATCTATTTATTCAATTTTTTGCTGTATCGTTTTTAACGTTTCACGGCTAATAAGTGACCGGTTCTTTATGTTACTCGTAATGTAAGTTCCCCCATTGGTTGGTGCACCGCCATGTGATATATATTTACATCCTTTAACTCTTCTTTGCTGTACACTTGACAAAGGAGTGCGCAGGTCTGCCCTTCAACCAGCGCACGCTCTGAAACGTGTTGTGATCCTTTCCGGCCACCGTCCCATTGACGTCACGGACCAGTGGACGAGCTGACAGCCAAGCAGTGTCAATACACGATGGTGGAAGTCGGCTCCCCCCGGCAATGAGCAGCTGATCTATACTGACTGACGGCTTCTCCAGTTTCCATTCTGGTTCTCTGACTCTGTTGGAGATTCTTTACCAGCGCCCCAGATTGCATCAATGTTTACCTAGATGTAAGTGTTGGATACTTATTGTTGTTATCATTAAAATACAGATTACTCAGCGGCGCTTTCTTTTCTTGTTTTTTTCTTGTTTATGGTTTGAGCCGACTTCACTCTTGGTGAGCAGCCCTGGGCTTCTGTAATCACTAGCAATCATTTTGCTTTATCTCCTCACACCTGACATCTGAATGGCCAGCTTCCTTGGACTAATCTCTCATGGACTTTTAACATTACATTATTTTTGTGTAAATTTAATTTTAATTTAACCACTTGCCTACTGTGCACCTACACCCCCTTCCTGCCCAGACAAAATATAAGCTTCCGGGACTGCGTCGCTTTAACTGACAATTGCGCTGTCGTGCGACGTGGCTCCCAAACAAAATTGGCGTCCTTTTTTTCCCACAAATAGAGCTTTCTTTTGGTGGTATTTGATCACCTCTGCGGTTTTTATTTTTTGCGCTATAAACAAAAATAGAGCGTCAATTTTAAAAAAAATTCAATATTTTTTCCTTTTTGCTATAATAAATAACCCAAAAAATATATAAAAAAATATTTTTTCCCTCAGTTTAGGCCGATACGTATTCTTCTACATATTTTTGGTAAAAAAAAAATTCAATAAGCGTTTATCGATTGGTTTGCGCAAAATTTATAGCGTTTACAAAATAGGGGATAGTTTATGGCATTTTTTTTTTTTTTTTTACTATTAATGGCGGCGATCTGCGATTTTTTTATTGGGACTGCGACGTTATGGCGGACATTTCGGACACTTTTCTGACATTTTTGGGACCATTTACATTTATACAGTGAACAATGCTATAAATATGCATTGATTACTGTATAAATGTGACTGGCAGTGAAGGGGTTAACCACTAGGGGGCGGGGAAGGGGTTAAATGTGTGTCCTATGAGTGTTCTAACTGTGGGGGGAGGGGGGGGTGACTGGGGGAGGTGACCGATTGTGTCCCTATGTACAAGGGACACAATCGATCTCCTCTCTCCCTGACAGGGACGTGCAGCTCTGTGTTTACATACAGAGCTCCACGTCCCCGCTCAGTTACTGAGCAATCGCATGTGCCCGGCGGCGATCGTTGCCGCCAGGCACTCGCACGGGATCCCCGCAGAGCGGCGGGTGCGCACGCGCGCCGCCGGCGACGCGCGCCCGCGGCTTTAAAGGGACATCACGTCATATGACGTGATGTCAGGATAATGGAGTCCTCTGCCCGCCGTCATTTGACGGTGGGCAGATGACAAGTGGTTAATTTTAGTGCAATGTTATTTCTATATATACATATATTGATTTAATTTTAATTGTTGATTGATTCTAATAGACACTCTGAGCGCTGTAACCTTGTGCTATTTATGTCCTATCAATTTGCTACCATTCGTTGTCTCCCATATCGTTAATTAGTGGCCCCTACGGAACCTACAATTCAAACAGGCGTTGTCCTTCTACCTTATACTGCTTGCTTAAAGGTACAAACAAACCAGGTGTTTCTATCCTTTCTCAGTAACCCAATTCTTATTGATTGAGACATTGCAACCATGCAAATCATCTCAGCAGCTGGATACCCTTGCAACACATGACCCTTACAAAATGCCAAAAAAATGCAAAAAAGTAAAAATATATAAAAACGCAAAAAAAAATTAAAAATAATTGCTACCACGTAATCTCAGCCCAGCAACCTGACACCTGTTGAGACCATTGCAACCACGCAAAATCATCTCCACAGCCTGACACCCTTGTTGAGAACCTTGCACACGCAATACCGTCTCAGCAGCCCCTCACTCATTGAGACCCTTGCAACCACACAAAATCGTCTCAGCAGCCTGACACCCTTGTTAAGACCCTTGCAACACAAGACCCTTACAAACGCAATATATATATATATCTAACACCAAAAAAACACAAAAAGAAAAAACAAATTAAAAAACGCAGAAAAAAACAAAACTTTGCCACCACGCAATCTCGGACCGGCAACCTGACACCTGTTGAGACCATTGCAACCACGCAAAATCATCTCAGCAGCCTGACACCCATGTTGAGACCCTTGCAAATGCAATACCGTCTCAGCAGCCCCACACTTATCAAGACTTTTGCAACCACGCAATACCGTCTCAGCAGCCTCACACCATAGTTGAGACCCTTGCAAACGCAATACCATCTCAGCAGCCCCACACTCATCAAGACTCTTGCAATCACGTAATACCATCTCAGCAGCCTCACACCATTGTTGAGACCCTTGCAAACGCAATACCGTCTCAGCAGCCCCACACTTATCGAGACCCTTGCAACCACGCAAAATCATTTCAGCAGCTTGACATCCTTGTTAAGACCCTTGCAACACAAGACCCTTACAAACGCAATATATATATATATATATATATATATATATATATATATATATATATATATAAACACAAAAAATGCAAAGAGAAAAAACAAATATAAAAACGCAGAAAAAAATAACTTTGCCACCACGCAATCTCGGACCAGCAACCTGACACCTGTTGAGACCATTACAACCACGCAAAATCATCTCAGCAGCCTGACACCCATGTTGAGACCCTTGCAAACGCAATACCGTCTCAGCAGCCCCACACTTATCAAGACTTTTGCAACCACGCAATACCGTCTCAGCAGCCTCACACCATAGTTGAGACCCTTGCAAACGCAATACCATCTCAGCAGCCCCACACTCATCAAGACTCTTGCAATCACGTAATACCATCTCAGCAGCCTCACACCATTGTTGAGACCCTTGCAAACGCAATACCGTCTCAGCAGCCCCACACTTATCGAGACCCTTGCAACCACGCAAAATCATTTCAGCAGCTTGACATCCTTGTTAAGACCCTTGCAACACAAGACCCTTACAAACGCAATATATATATATATATATATATATATATATATATATATATATATATATAAAAACACAAAAAATGCAAAGAGAAAAAACAAATATAAAAACGCAGAAAAAAATAACTTTGCCACCACGCAATCTCGGACCAGCAACCTGACACCTGTTGAGACCATTACAACCACGCAAAATCATCTCAGCAGCCTGACACCCATGTTGAGACCCTTGCAAACGCAATACCGTCTCAGCAGCCCCACACTTATCAAGACTTTTGCAACCACGCAATACCGTCTCAGCAGCCTCACACCATAGTTGAAACCCTTGCAAACGCAATACCATCTCAGCAGCCCCACACTCATCAAGACTCTTGCAACCACGTAATACCATCTCAGCAGCCTCACACCATTGTTGAGACCCTTGCAAACGCAATACCGTCTCAGCAGCCCCACACTTATCAAGACCCTTGCAACCACGCAAAATTGTTTCAGCAGCTTGACATCCTTGTTAAGACCCTTGCAACACAAGACCCTTACAAACGCAATATATATATATATATATATATATATATATATATAAAAAAACACAAAAAAACGCAAAGAGAAAAAACAAGTATAAAAACGCAGAAAAAAATAACTTTGCCACCACGCAATCTCGGACCAGCAACCTGACACCTGTTGAGACCATTGCAACCACGCAAAATTGTCTCAGCGGCCTGACATCCTTGTTGAGACCCTTGCAAACGCAATACTGTCTCAGAAGCCCCACACTCATCAAGACCCTTGCAACCACGCAATACCGTCTCAAGGAACCTCCCATTCATCAAAGACCTTTGTTACCACGCAGTCTCGTCCCAACAACCTGGCATTTATTGAGACCCTTGCAGCCAGACAAATCATCTTTGGCCTCATTACACTGTTGTTGGTAAACAGACGTTTAGGAACAATTGGGTGTTTTTCAGATGCCCCTGATCTCTCCTCTATGTTATCTTATCAGTACATCTACACAGGATCCCCAATCTCTCCTCTATGTTATCTTATCTGTACATGTACTGGGTTCAGACGGATGTTCAGAGGCATTTGAAATGCCAATGCCTGTAACCGCTTGTAAACACTGCCAGATGCGGTAACTCATGTTTACCAGCGTTTCATTCACAGTCATTTTCATAAAAAAAAAGGGGAATATTGTCTCAGCAACTTGACACTCATTTGAGACCCTTGCAAAATGTAACATCATCTCAGCTACCTCACACTCGTCTAGACCTTTGCAACCATGCAATATCGTCTCATCAAAAAAAGACTGAGACCCTTGCAACCACACAATACCATCTCAGTAAACCAGACCAAGACCCTTGCAAACACGCAAGGCCGTCTCAAAACAAACCTTCATACTCTTTGAGGCCCCTGCAACCACACAATATCGTCCCAGCAACCTGACACTCACTGACACCCTTGCAACCACACAATATCGTCTGCAGTAGTATAAAACACTTTGCAGCACGCACCTACGTGCAAACCCGAATACAAACTAAACTTGCAAACACACTTCAGTGACAAACAATCAGCCACGCAAACACACAGTGGCACCCAGTTGGCCATTCATCTTCAGTGGCACGTGGGCCACTCATTTTTTTCTCTGTCTTTTTCCCTGCGGTTAGTTCAGGTTTCCATCCAGCACCAGCGAGTGCACTTTGGTCTGCTAATGCATGTTGGTCTGCGAGTGCACGTTGGTCAATGAGTGCACGTTGGTCAACGAGTGCACGTTGGTCAGCGAGTGCACGTTGGTCAGCGAGTGCACGTTGGTCAGCGAGTGCACGTTGGTCAGCGAGTGCACATTGGTCAGCGAGTGCACATTGGTCAGCGAGTGCATGTATAACGTCTTGTTGAGCACCTGTGTATTGTCTTGATTTTCTCACACCAACGCAAGATCCAGTCCAAGTTCTCAAACTAGACCAAGCATTAGTAGCAGACTTAGCTATGTGGGACAACTTCCCCACCTGATAAAACAGCATTTCAATCTTCATCCCGGCAGTGTCAGCCGAGCCATCACAGGATTTTGCGGCCATTTTTAGGCCACCACTGGTTCTCCAAACCTTGGCCCCCAGAAATTCTCTTAATTTTCTGCTTCACCCAGTCTTCATCACTCCTCGTGCTGCACTTCATCGTGGCAGCTGCCCAGGTCTGGGACCACACTTGAACAGGACAGACAGTGTTCTTCACCACAGACAATCAGGCCACAGCTGACATAATCAATTAAGGTAGATCTAAGTCACTCCCCAACACATCCTTCTTGCGCAGGCTCGCGCAGCTGTCACTCCGTCACCAGTTAATATCTTATGTAGACATATTCCAGGCAAATGCAAAAAGTAGCTGATGTGCTTTCCCATTTCAACCTTGGAATGTTTGTTTTTTTCCAGCAAGAGCCTGGAGCGACCCAACAACTATCCCTGTCCCACCGTGGACATTGCTGATGATGGACTGAAGTCGCATTTTACCAACGCAACCCAGCTTATTAACCACTCCTTGGCACGCAACACACTGAAGGCCTATCGCACTGCTTGAAACACTAATCGCAAATTTTTGGCCCCTTGCTCCGGAGCAGCAATAGGCAACGTTAGACACGTCCTAGCCTTCATATCGTATTGCCACGTGCAACTGACCCTTTCTCACAATATCTAGATGGCGTCCAGCATTTTCTGTCCCTGCAGGACCCCAGTAAATCGTCAGTATTCCCGAGCCCATGCAGTCAAGTCCCCCCTACAGGGCATTACAGAAGCACCAACTTGTAGTCAGTGGCAAGCGCCTACCTTTAGGGACATGCCCTCTTTAGGGACATGTCTAAAATCCTTACTCGTTCCCTGTTTAGGGCTTTGCCCAGACTAGTCACCCAAACAGCCATCTACCAGGCCTTCTACGGTTCCTTACAACCTAGTGAATTTACAGTCAACAGCTCTGGCAGTCAGACACTGCTCCGATGCCACCCCACTCGCTTTCGAACCACTACACTTACAGTCTGCAAATGCAACAAACCAGCCCCGGGGGTTGACATCAACCTGTTTCAGACTAACAATGCCTGACGCCCAGTGACGGTGCTTGACCGACTACTGCTCCATCTACCCAGCCAATCTGATGGTGGCTCATTGCTACCCTTTTTAAACCAGCTCTCTGAGTGGCAGCCAGTGTGTCAAGCATGTCAGAATCCTCCTAAGTAACTTGGGCTTCAAACCCCAGTCATTTCTCTGGACATTCCTTCCGAAAAAGAGCAGCCTCAGCTGCCTCCCAACAGGGAGTACCAGAACACGTAATCAAGATACCAGGCTGATGGAAGTCTCCTTGTTTTGCCACATACATCCCAAATCCTCAGGAAGGAATGGCACAAGCCTTTACCAAGCTGGCTCAATAGATACGAGAAATCAATAAAAGCTATTTCCCTATATGAGTCTTTTTCCCCCTTTTCTTGGCATACTGACCAGACCACCAAGGCACACTTCAGGTCTATTTATGTTGTATGTCTTGTCGCGTATTTATGTGATCCACATCCCTCTCGGTCAGAGAGTAACGACCATAAATACAAAGGCCAGTATGGTGGCCTGAGATTATGGGAGGAGCCCGGAGGGTATTTAAGCAGCCCACTCACACATGCTCTTTGTCGGTTCAGTGTGCGGTACTACACGTCACTGGGCTGACTCTTCCCAGCTCACCACATGTCCGTGAGTCTGCGCATTCAATCGCATTCAACACCCTCCCGCCCTTCCCTTTTTCAGGGCACTTCTCAGCATATCCTTCTTCAATTAACTACCCATTACTTACCTTGGGTATGCCCCATTATCTTGGCATACTGACCAGACCACCAAGGCACACTTCACGTCTATTTATGTTGTATGTCTTGTCCCGTATTTATGTGATCCACATCACTCTTGGTCAGAGGGTAACGACCAAAAATATATATATATATTGTAAACGTTGGGGGTAATTAACTCTTGTGGCAGATGCGCTTTTTTGTGCAGTGAGTCAACACCAAACAGGCATATAACGTTAAGGGCCTGGTAGCCCACGTTTATTAAAGGAGAAAAAAAAGAAACAAAAGTCCATTCAGGAATCCCACGCAGGGGTTTAAACGTTATCCAAAGATAAATGAAAATACCAGCCCACCTGGCTACTCTTTAACAGCACTGCGGCTGCAGGTACTGGTTCCTCAAACCATCACCTCCTCCAGACCCACGGTCCTGGATGCACACGGCTCCGAAGCCTTCCAACGCGTACATCGTCTATCCTCACACAGAGACAATAACAGCCATTGCTCCCACTTCCTTCACCTTCCTTCCCTCATCTGCTCTCCCCAGCCCTTCATTTATAGAGCTGTCTGCACCTGGGCAGGCAGCTTGCAGGCTGTCTTCAAAACCTGGACACAGGTTGGAGATCCAGTCCCATCCAGATCTCTGAAGGATCTCCAAGCCATAGAGCCCCATGTAGCAATAGAAAAAATATGGCCCAGATTCAGAGAGAATTGGATTCTCGTAGCGTATCAGAAATACACTACGCCGCCGTTTTTTACCTGGCTCTACGTGGAATCCAGGTAGATTTTGTCCAGTAAACGACGGTGGCGTAGTGTATTTCTCCCGTCGCAATCCATCTAGACGAGTAGGGGGCGTGAAGGATTTAAAATAGGCGCGTTCCCGCGGCGATCGAACTGCGCATGCTCCGTTCGCAAATTTCCCGCCGTGCATTGCGCGAAATCACGTCGTTACGTCATTCGCTGTTTGAGTAGCGTCGTTTACGGACATTTCTATTCCCGAACGAGTTACGCGAAAAAAAAATATATATTTAAATTCGACGCGGGAACGACGGCCATACTTAACATGGGCTACGCACCGTTAGACCAGCAAAAAGCTGGTCTAACAGTACGTAAAAAAAAACAGACGTAAGCGATTGCGAAGACCGCTCGTATCTTCGTGGATCGCCGTAAAAACACATTTGCATATCCCGACGCATGAAAACGACGCGAACTCCTCCCAGCGGCCGCAAAAATATCGCAGCGTAGATCCGAAGGCTTACGAAGACGTAAGCCTCTCGGATCGAAGCCCGAAGCCGCCGTAACATGGTTTGAGGATTCAAACTAGTGATACAGCGCGAGAAATTTGAAATTACTCCTGTCTAACACCAGTTAGACAGGCGTAATTGCTTTATGAATCTGGGCCTATGTTTTTAAATTTACGCTCTGCAGCTCTGCAATCTGGCTATATGCTGTTACAATATATATATATATATTTTACATTTTGCATATATTTAATTTTCTCATAAAAGCATCAGCAATTCAAAGCCTTTACTGATTTAAAAAAAAACCACATATACAACCTAGAACCACTTTTTTGACAGTAACTCCTTATGTTCAATAATTTTTATTGAATTTTTCAATAGAGAACAATTATCACAAAGAATAACGAGTCAACTCACAGTCAGTCAAGCTCTATACAGTATCTTCCATATCCTAGGGCCAAAGTTACAACACTAGTGCAAAAAACGGAAGGGAGGAGAGAAATAATCAAACAGCGGCCATGTGTTGGCCTGGTAGCAATCAGTTCGTATATCAATAGACAGTTATCTACTCAAGGTCCCCCAGAGACAACTCCCCAGTGGGGGAGGGGCACAATACCCCAGTTCCCGATAGGCCCCAAAGGGATTACACTGCCCCTCAGGAAAAGGGGACCCTGCGCCCCAACCCACGCGTATCCAAAGGCCATCATCGTGAGGGAGACCCATGAAGTTGTTTACCAGAAGGGTGCACAATCGGCCTTGTAGGCTGTTACCTGGGGGAGCTAGTCTCCACCCGAAAAAAATATAACAGTAACCGGAAAATCATATAACAGAATGGTAACCGGGGGAGGTAGAAGAAAGAGAAAAGGTACAGATGCATAGGAAAGGAATGGGAAGTGAAGAAGAGGAAGAAAAGACGAGGAGAAGGGTGCCTGCTCTGTTAGGGAGTTGGATGATCGTTCGGCCCGCTAGGCAGAACTCCCGGTATGAGGGATATGTTACAGTAGGCGGCCCAGGGTTCCAAGATGGCCAGAAATCTCTCAGATTTGTCATTAATTCTAGCAACGATCTGCTCCTGCGCCATAATCCAGGAGACTTTTCTCCTGAACCCCTGTAGGGATACCGTAGGTTTCTTCCAGGCTTTAGCGATAGACATTTTGGCTCCCAACAGTATGAAAAATGATAAGGTCTGGTAATGTTTAGATAATCCAGGAATGCTTTGGTTCAAAAGAGCTATGCCTGGGTGGGGGGTCACCACCGCTGCTGTTACGGAGCGAATGATCCGGAATACCTTCCGCCAGAATGACCTGATGCGGGGGCAGGTCCACCAAATGTGGAGCATAGACCCCTCCAGCTCACAGCCCCTGTAACAGACCGGTGACGCCCCTGGGAACATCCTAGCCAGCCTGGAAGGAACGTAATACCACCTGAGTAAGACTTTTAAGCCAGCCTCTATGAGAGAGACGTTGAGAATACCTTTATACGCTCTAATAGTCGCTCTGTGCCAGACCGCAACGTCCCACGAACCGTCCAGCTCCTCCTCCCAGGCCCGAGCATATGATGGCTTTACCTCTTTAGAAACAAGCGCTGTATAGATCAAGGAGATGCCACCCCTCTGATCCGCTGCGGTAGTGCACCAGTGCTCATATGGTGAGATTGTGGGGGGTACCTTTTTATTGGTCCAGATTGAGTGCATGAAATGGGAGATTTGTGAGAACCTGAACAGTTCCGAGTCCAGCATGTCCAGTTTCTGTCTGCAAAAGGATAGGGAAACAGGGCCTGTCGGAGAGAGTAAGTGGCCAATCCGGTAGAGGCCTTTGTCCGTCCACCAGCGAAAGGCCTCAATACTCATTCCCGGGGGGAATTCCGCATTATGGAACAGGTGTGCCAGCGGTTTCAAGGGGGACGTCAGGGAGTGCGCGCCAAATAGTTTGGAGCTTAAGGAAACCGAATGCGATAGGGTGGGAGATAGAATTGCGGGTCTGACCCTTGGGTCACAGCAAAGGAGGAAGTCAATGGTGTTCTTGGGGGTGGCCTGTCTCTCCTTTAAAAGCCAGTCAGGTTTAGGTCCTTGGCGGAAAGCCATCGAGATTTGTGCAATTTGGGCTGCCCGGTAATAACCCCAGAGATTCGGGAGTCCCAACCCACCCTGTGATTTCAGCCGATAGAGGATGCCAGAGGGGCATCTATACCCCTTGTTACCCCAAACAAAACGGACTATTCGGGATTGGACAGAACTGAGAAAACGTTTTGGAATCGGGACCGGGAGGGAACGGAATAGATATAGCAGACGGGGGAGGAGTGTCATTTTCACTGCGTGTATCCTACCCAACCAGGATAGACCACACTTTGACCACGCATCCAAATCCTCTCTACACTTGCGTATTATAGGGGGATAGTTGGCCTCAAAAAAAATTGTTATGTCTGGTGTAAGTTTGATGCCTATGTAAGGAATCGACCCGGAGGCCCATTTAAAGTCAAAATTGTTAGAGAGCTGGGAGAGGATGTCGGGGGGGACAGTAATGTTCAAAGCTGTTGACTTGGTCATATTAACTTTCAGTCCCGATATGTCACTAAAGGCCCGTAGAGTCTTAAGTATCACGGGGGTAGAGGTCAGTGGGGAGGTGACGAAAAGGAGCAGGTCATCTGCGTACAGCGCGCACTTGTGCTCACCCTGTCCGCACGTCACCCCCTTGAAGTCCGGGTTCGATCTAAGCGCAATCGCTAGTGTCTCTATGGCTAACGCGAATAAGAGGGGGGAGAGTGGGCACCCTTGTCTGGTTCCCCGACCAATAGTAAACGAATCCGAAAATCTGCCCAGCAGGCGAACTTGGGCCGCGGGGTTCGAATAAAGATCTCGGATGAGATTCAAGAAGTATGGACCGAAACCCCACTTCCCCAATATATCGGTTAAGTACTTCCAGTCAATCGAGTCAAAGGCCTTGTGAAGGTCTATGGAAAGGAGAAAGCCTGTCTGCGGGGTTCCCCCATCCCAGTGGGATCTAAGAAGTGAAATTATGTCAATGGCCCTCCTGACCTGATCCGGACCCTGTCTCCCCGGAATGAACCCCACCTGGTCCCCATGTATGTATGTGGCGATAAAACTCGCCACCCTATTGGCCATGATCTTGGTCATAATTTTGATGTCGTTATTGATAAGCGAGATTGGGCGGTAATTGCTAACCTCACTAGCGTCCTTGTCCGGCTTGGGAATTACAGAAATGTATGCAGAGTTTAGGTCTGCACCCAGGAGGTTTCCCTCCCGTAGGGAGTTAAATAACCGAGCCATATGTGGAGCCAGGCAAGGGCCAAATTTCTTATAGTAGCCATTTGAGAATCCATCGGGACCAGGCGATGAGCCAATTTTGAGGGATTTTATGGTGTCCAATATCTCGGCAGGGGTAAACGGTTTCTCAAGGAGAGTCCTATGTTCAGGGGAGAGGGTGGGAAGAGGGAGAGCGTCCAAAAATGTCTCGCTCAGGGAGGCCTGAGCCGGGCCAACAGGTTTGTATAAGTCAGAGTAGAACTGTAGAAAAGTGTCCATAATTTTTGTTGGGTTTTGCGTCAGGTCCCCTGAGGTCGTCTTAATTTTAGGGAAGTCTAGGGCACGTGGCTTAGGGTTCAACTTCACCGCCAGCTTAGATCCAATCCTATCCTTCTGAGAATAGAATTTAGCCCCAGTCCATCTAAGGTGCCTTTCTGCGTCAGTGGTCAGTTTCAGATTAAGTAGGGCTCGAGCCCTGTCCAACTGTCTAAGGGATTCCGCCGTAGGGTGTCGCTTGTGTGCTTTCGCTAGAGAACGGAATTCCTCAGTGAGCTTCAGCGTGTCCGCCCTGTGTTCTGCCCTACATTTCGAAATCATTTGTATGATCTTCCCCCGTATCACCGATTTGTGTGCCGCCGAAACGGTAGCTTCCGAGACCTCGCCCGTCGCATTGAGAAGGAAGTATTCCTTAATCGCTGTTTCCAAAAGGGTACACTGTATGGGGTCACTCAATAATGACTCCTGCAGACGCCAGCGAGGGGCCGTTCGCACTCCCGAAGGTCTCAGCGTGGTCAATACGACCATCGAGTGGTCTGAAAGGGAAGTTTCAATAATCTTGGAGCCTCTAATTAAGGGGATCGACGAGGAACGTGTGAAAATGTGGTCTATCCTGGCAAATGAGTTGTGTGGGGCAGAGAAGTGCGTATAGTCCTTCGTGTGAGGATTGACCTCTCTCCAGACGTCAATCAGCCCCGCCGAGTGTAATAGTTCCGCAATTTTAACGCTTTGTTTGGAGGGTCGTTTTGGTATCGGTTTCCCAGACCTGGACTTATCCAGTGAGAAATCGAAAGCGATGTTAGAGTCCCCACAAATGTAAACCGTCCCCTTGAGATGTTCACTCAGATTGTGCAGCAGAGAGTCAAAAAAGGGTTTCTGGCCCTTATTTGGGGAGTAATAGGAGAGAAAGGTGTAGGTTTCTCCATCAATTTGACCAGAGACCAAGATGTAGCCTCCCTGCGGGTCGGCTTTGACAACCGGTTGGGATAAATTAATGTGTTTAGCGAAACAAATGGCCACTCCCTTAGTTTTATTGTCTGCGGAGGCCAGGAAAAATTGAGGGTAATGCTGGTGAAGGAAAGTAGGCTTATTAGTGACCGGGAAATGAGTCTCCTGTAACAATAAAACGTCAGCATGCATAGAGTGGTATAGCTGATACAGCTTCCTACGCTTAATTGGAGAGTTAAGGCCCTGGACGTTGTGAGAAACTATCTTGAGGGATGGAGGGGGGGAAAGTGCATTAGGCATGGATCAGAGTGGGTAGTACTAGTGTAATGTATCGGTGCATTCCTTGACCTAAAAAGCGGTACTCACCACACAGCCTGAGGAGCAGACACAGCGAAAGCTCGGGTCCTGGGAGGCGAGGTCCGTGACGACCGAAGGCCCTGAAGAGACTCAGATAGGAAGTAGCATGAGGAGCAGGCAGGACAGGTGTGAAAGAAGAAGGGAAGAAAAAGAGACTGGTTACAAATTGATAAACTGAACAAAATGACTGAAACAACAATGAAAAAACTATAAGACATAAACCAAGGACCCTGGGGTCCCCTAACCCCAACCCACCCCTGGGTCGAGATGGGCTATCCATCCCTACCCTCAATCCTGAGAGGACCGGAGTTCCCTAGAGACAGGGACTCCGTGACAGAGCCGAAGAGCACAATAAGCGCTCCCGGCCCTAGAATGAGGTGCACTGGGTCCACCACAGCCCAACCAGCCAAAATAGATCATCCGTTGTACTAAAGGCCCACACTGGGGCCTAACGTAATCTAAAGGAACAAGCAGAACGCCCCATGTATGTCACTTGCTAGTAAACTGTGAGTACCAGGAACCCCCCCGGTCCCCGACCCCCTCCCCACGGGACCCAGGCTCCTGCAAGGGAAGGAAAAAGGATATCAAAATTTAACACTGCATTGCCGTTAACCATAAATCGCACCAGGAGCTGATCGGCACACAAAAGGGGAAAGGCCACCCTAGGCGGTCCGCCGCCCCCGCAAGCTCCCCAGCCCCAAGTCGGGCAGAGCCCACCCGCCCCAACCCCAGTCAGGAAGTAAGGCCCAGCCGGGCAATCTGCAAAAAAAGAAAACATTAAAGGAGACAATATTATAAGTGCTGTCAGCTGGAAGCCTTCAGCAACAGGTACTCCCAATAAGGGGTGTCGGATGGAGTACCCCCAAATCCGGACATCATGGGAAGTGAGAAGTCATCGAGCCCAAAGAGGGACAGAAGGGGGGAAGGGGGGAAGTCTTCAGGTCTGTAGATTGTCCTTGGACCGCTTGTAGCCTTGCTTGAGCCAGGTGAGCTGCAAAGGGCTTGCAGGTGAGGGTCTCTTTGTAGAAGCCGGGTTGCTCCTGCCGGTCTGCATAGGAGGGGGGTCCTGGAGCAGGATCCCTAGATGCGCCAACAGTCGCTCCCCTTCAGACAAGGATGAGAAGCCATAGTGTTTGTTCTTGAAGGAGAAGTTCAGCCATAGGGGAAAAGACCATCTAAATGTGATTCCCCTCTCCATCAATAGATGCAGCAGTGGTTTAAGCGATCGCCGTCTCTGCACTGTGTAGGGGGAGAGATCAGCAAAAATTTGGATTTTATGACCGTTTAGCGTAAGATTTTCGGAGTGCCTGGATTTCCTCATCACCTCCTCCTTCACCGAATAATAGTGCGGTTTCACTATAATGTCTCTGGGGAGTCCGTCCGCGCGAGGGGGTTGTAGGGCCCTGTGCGCCCTGTCCAGCTCCAGGCGGTGATCCACTATATCAGGGATGAAACTTTTAATAAAGGATTTCACAGCCGCCTGCACCTCCTTTTCGGATTCGGGGAGCCCCCTGACCCTAAAGTTATAGCGTCTTGATCTATTCTCAAGGTCATCGATCTTGGCAAAGGCAGTCTCTAATTGATCCTGGACGTCTTGTAGCCTGGCCGTGTTTTGGTTAATGCGTGCTACGGCCTGGTCAGCCTTTTTCTCTATAGTGTCCATTCTCATTCCAATCTGCTGCAGGTCTGCATGAATGGATGAAGTGATTTGGGCTGCATTGAGGGCTAAGCTCTTGGAGAGCATCTGTGCAAAGGCCTCCATCATGGAAGGAAAGTCAGTGGGGATAGGAGTGGACTCTGCTGTCTCACTCACAGTCAGCAGCATGCCTGTATGGGGATCCAGCAGGGGGGTAGAGGGGGGCCCCGCGCCCATTCGTCCCAATAGGGATTCTGTGGAAGCTGGGGAGGCAGCCTGATGCAGGGAGGGGAAGTCGGTACCTGGTGATGGCGGTAGGACCAGGTCCTGGTCAGCAATAGAGTCCCCTGTGTCTCCCGCGGCCTCCGCCACATGTAGGCCTTGCTGCGCTGCCGCCGCCATCTTGGAATAACTGAGGGGTCCGGGAGAAGCCGCCATCTGCTGCGATAGATTCCTCCTCACCGGCGCCGATATCATCCGCTTGTTCCCGGGGTCTTCCCCTACTCGTTGGTCCCCGTGAGAGCGCTGGGGGGGGCGTCCTGAGAGCTCCGGTGGCTATTACAGGGCCGTGGTGGAGCGGAGCTCTAGAAGCCGGCGGCCATCTTAGGAGCTGCCGCGCATGCGCCTCGACAGTAACTCCTTAAAGGTAACAATGTGTGTGTATGTATATATATATATATATATATATATATATATATATATATATACACCGGTATATAATTTATTATTTTTTTTTTCAACAAATGATTTATAATGTAAAAAAATTTTTTTTAATAGTTGAATTACTTACTAAAGATTTTCAGAGGACAAGTGTCTTTTGCTATAAAACACCACAAAATATATTTTGCCAATTCTTGTGGCTAAAACAGTACTACATATGTCCCATATGGTCACTAGCAGGCCATTAACCCTGAGGTGTAGATTTTGCATTTTCAAAATGCCATTTAAATATACAGTTTCACAGTTGTGTCACACAGTGATACCTTGTATATGTTCTAAAAAATATTTGGCATACACGTAAGGTCTTGTAGGTGAGAGCACTGCAGGATAATGCCTGTTGTGTCTGTCATGCATCCTTCCAATTTCTTCACTCTGGAGGAGATCTGTGCTACAAGGGTTATGGCCTGACTCATATTTGAGTAATGTAATCACCTCTCTCTGGTATTTTAGGAATAAGTGCCTGCTGCCTGCCTTTTTTGTAAATTATGTAAGAATTATACAAGGTCATTTGTACAAGGTATATTGCCACTTTTTGTACTTTTTGTAAGCTTTTGTTTTTCTTTCAACCAGGTAAGGGGCAAGCATTTTATCAGAAAAATCAACAGCTTCCAGATATTCCTTGTGCTTAGAAATGGCCACAGGTCGTTCTGCCACTTGTGCCCTGCGATTCCTTACAAACACATTGGCTTCTGTGTGGAATATACTTAGAAGCAAAACATCCTTTTTGTATTTAATTCCAGATGTGTGTTGCTTCAGAGGCTGAATGGCTCCCCTCTGTTCGGTTATTTATTTTGGATCTGTTGCAGAAATCCCTTGCAATTTAGTCTCATGGTACCACAGGCGACGATCTCAGCTGTATATAAAAAATGTAAATAGCGGCACACTCGTGTAAAAATTGTCAATATATAAACTGTACCCTTTATTCAGAATCAAATTTATCAGACAACAATCTTTCCACTGAGGCATGTATGGTGGGCATCCATCAGAGTGTAGCTGGTGGTCTTTTCCTTCATATAAGTGGAATACATATGTGTAGCCAGTCTCACTCTCGCACAATTTGTACAATTTGTACCATACCATACCTTGGTCCCTTAGTAGGGATAAAATTAAAAAAGTGCAGCGCCAATTAAACCGAGGAATCCCCAATGGGGGGTACTCCAAATCGTGTAAGAGGATTATAATCCACAAAGAACTTGGACATGAGTCCAGTCTTCAATGGGTATCAATCCACATCACCATAAAGTGTTATAAATAGTGTAAAAATAAAAATAAAAATGATATATGTGTATCGAGGTAACCACAGTAACACCCCTAATATATAAGTGTATCGAGGTAAAAATACCCCTATTATAATAACAAGTGGAAAAATAGTAACATAAATATAACAACAACCATAGATGTAAAACAAAAATGGGACTAATCAGTCCAGGTCAGTCCATGTACAATGGTAAGTTTTATGGATCTGTTATAATGTCCTTTTTCAAGTAACATTCAAACATATAGGGGTTGCATATATCCTGTTCCAATTAGAACAAAGAAGACCCTTATTTCTGATTGGTGGTAAATATTTCTTCTATATTCCACACTCCTAGAAAAGTGAACGTAGGTAAAGATGAAATCAATACGCTTACCAACTGATGTAGACCCACAGCTCACCTTACGGTGGGGGGTCCCTTGAGCTTGATTGGGCCAGTAGCCCTTCTCGATCTCTGTCACAGTGTGGAACCTTGTGTAGACACTCCAGAGGTATTCCCGAAGGACAGCCGGAATTTTCAATGTCGGTATATCCTCACACCGGATTAAAACAGGAAGGAGGTGGGAGATAAGAAAAAAAGAGAGGGTCGTCTCCTCATAGTGTAAAAAATTTATTAAAAGGGTTTTTACACTTTAAAACAAACACCCCTTAGTAGGGATATATTGATTAAGGCCCAGCTTGCCATGAAAGGGAACCACGAAGGGACCCATCCACTACAATGTTTTGCCCAGATGTGTATATTGCACAAAATGTTTTATTCAAGTGGAAAAGAAGAGGTCTTAACTAAAAAAGGCGATCATAGGCAGGGTTATTCATACTGTGGATTTGATTTTTGTCGTTAAAATGTAAAAATTGAATTATTAATTTTTTTTTTCACAAAATTTTTATTGGGAATTACAAGGTGATAACATTAAACAGTACCATCAAAAAAATAACATAAGAATACAGAGATATACCCACAGTCTAATGTGTACCATAGGGACATAGGCCAAGATCCCAAGGGAGGGGCCCCAAGCAAGTACTACTGTAACACTTAGCGACAGTAGCCAAGTCCCACATGTGTTTCTTAAGGGCAATGTGCAACATAGAAATCTCTAGGAGAACCCTCTATATGGACGACCTGTCAGGCCCGTATGACCTCATGCTAGCCCCGATTCATGGTAGCAGTACCCAGTCCCTTATCTGTCGCATGAATCCTCTCACATGGAAAAGGATGAATGAGGGGGATGGGCGGGAGGCCGACCCTCCCACCCAAGTCCCTTAACGTTGACAGAAAAGAGGTCAAGAAAGAAAGAGAAAAAAAAAAAAAACAGAGAGAGAGAAAAGGATACCCGGGAAAGGGAAAGAAGAGAGAGAGAGGGGGGAGGGAAAGAAGAAAAAGAGAATGGAGGGGGGGGGGGGAGAGGTGTCAACTCACAGCCTTTGAATTATGATTTAATACTGTAGCTTGACCATTGTGTCAGAATATATGAGTGCAGAAAAACCCGCCAGGGAGCTGATCAGGATTGCCTTAATTCAACGTGATGTTTCTGCCTATAACTTTTAAGTCATTTTTGTCTTATTAAACTTGGATTTTATGACTACTACACTATGAAGTACTTTCTTGCTTCATACTGATTTCCATATGTGTATCGTTTTAGCCAAGTGGATGTGTTGCAATTGAGACCCGGCTCTATTACCCATTCATTCCATTGGGTCTTTTCCCAAAGTGCAGCCAGATCTCTATCTCTGAGGTCTTATAATTTAGTAAGCAGCCTACGAGGTTTCCCGTACTAACCAGCGGACATATCCGACGGACAGGTTTGTAGCGGACAAATTTCAAAGCATGCTTTGAAATTTGTCCGATGGACAAATCTGTCCGCTAGCCCATACACACGATCGGAGATGTCTGCTGAAACGGTCCATCGGACCGTTTTCAGCGGACATATCCCCTCGTGTGTACGAGGCCTTAGGGTGCGCACCTGGATGAAGACTGAAGCCTCGTACACACACTCGGTTTTCTCGGCAAGAACCAGCAAGAAAACTGCTGGCAGAGCTTGCCGAGTAAACAGAGCGTGTGTAAGAGGCTTTCAGGTTTCTCGTCTGGAAATCTGGCCAGAACCTTGACCAGAAAAATAAAGATCCTGCTCTCTATTTTCTCGTCCAGATTCTTGTCGGCCTGTTTCCTGACGAGAAACCTGAGAGTGTGTATACTTACCTGTCGCCGTGGAAACCTGCGCATGCTTGAAATGACTTTGACGCATGTGCGGTAGCTTCCACGGCATAGGTAGGAGTGAAGCAAGATGGCGGCGACGGCATTGAATGTGACAAGCGCATGCGATGATGTCACTGCGTTCTTGTCTTTCAAGAGAACCACGGTTCTTTTGAAAGGACTGTGTGTACACTCGGGCGGCAAGAGATTCTTGCCAAGAATCTTGTCAGGAAAAACTTTTTTTTTCCTGACGAGATTCTGGCCAATGTGTATGTATAAACTTTTTTGGACTTTGTACTGAGTACCTTTACACCTTTATGGGATTTATCTGGACTGTCTTTGTGAGCATGCACACGATATTTATTAATTTAAATGTTTGAGCACTTTAGGTATTTATTTATATTTTTACTTATCTGTTTGATATCTGATTTCATGGATTCCCCCATTATTTAATTTTATTTCATACCTTTGAACTTTATTGTTAGATAGCGCACTTTGTTTTGACTGTGTATTTATATTTTTATGTGAATATTTTTGAGTGTGGCTGTCACTGAAAAATTATTTGTTTACACATATTCTTTTTATTTTTGACACTTAGCACAACTTTTGTTTTAATTATAGATTGTTTGCTAGCCTGTATTTTTCTCAGTGTGGCAGTTGAGGATGTATGTGATAAATGAAATTACGGTATACCAAAAATTAGATCAATCTTTACTTTTCTTGAGAGATTGTGTGGACAAGTTAATGGTAGAAGAAGTCTGATTTCGCAAAGGTAAAGTGAATTGACCATTATAAATAACTTTGAAATAATGTATAATATATAGAAGGAAAGGCTTTTCACAGTGCGATAAAAAGATGCAACTGCCATTGATCAGGAACTTTAATCTGTGTTCTTAATGGAAGTGATAAGTATAATGCCCCCTAGACTTCTGTTTTACTTCAGTAGCTCTGTCTGAGCTATTGCCTTACTCTCAAGATACAGTATGTATAATAAAATACTGAACCTATTTCCTTTTGCTGAAGGCAGCAGCATTGGGGTAGGTGGGAGGGGCTGAATTTTTGGGGCCTGGAATATGTGCCCCTCTCCCTACCCTTACTTCTTACCATACTCTACCCTGCCTTTCCACCTATTCTCCTCTTCCTCTCCCATTTTCACTCTCCCCATTCTCTTCATCCCAATTCTCTTCTAGTTCTTTCTTGGTACTTTTTTTACCCCTTTTCCCTACTCTATGCTTTTTCCATTGATCTATTGAACTAAATGTCCCTCTATTGCCCTTCTCCTAAATGCTTGACTCCAGCACAGTGCCTCCTTTCGTAAGTCAATTTGCATGGGGGTCACCCCTCCTAAGACACCCGAAGTATGACTCTTTGATCAATATACTGTATATAGATATGCAGGCACTGGTTTTGAGGGATGTATCTCATCTCCCTTTTTTTACGATTTTACCTATTTAACCACTTGCCTGTAGGGCACTTTCACCTCCTTCCTGCCCAGACCAATTTTCAGCTTTTAGTGCTGTCACTCTTTAAATGACAATTGCGTGGTCATGCAACACTGTACCCAAATTAAATTTTTATTATTTTTCCCCACAAATAGAGCTTTCTTTTGGTGGTATTTGATCACCTCTGCAGTTTTTATCCCTTGCACTATAAACAAAAGAAGAGGGACAAGTTTGAAAAAAAAAAAACAATATATTTTTTACTTTTTGCTATAATACATATCCATTTTTTGTAACCACTTAAGGACAGTGCCTGTTTTTCAGGTTTGGTGTTTACCAGATTAAAACAGTTTTTTGCTAGAAAATTACTTAAAACCCCGAAACATTAAATATATTTTTTTTCTAACACCCTAGAGAATAAAATGGTGGTCATTTTGTCACACCCTATTTGCGCAGCGGTCTTAGAAGCGCAATTTTTTTGGAAAAAATCTCTTTTTTGAATAAAAAAATAAGAGAACAGTAAAGTTAGCCTATTTTTTTTTTATATTGTGAAAATGATACCCAACATGTCACACTTCAAACTTGCACCAACTCGTGGAATGCTGTCAAACTTTTACCCTTAAAAATCTCCATAGGCGACATTTAAAAAATTCTATAGGTTGCATCTTTTAAGTTACAGAGGAGGTATAGGGCTAGAATTATTGGTCTCGCTCTAACAATCGTGGTAATACCTCACTTGTGTGGTTTGAATACCATTTTCATATGCGGGCACTACTCATGTATGCGTTCGCTACTGCGCACAAGCTCGTCGGGATGGGGCGCTTTAAAAAAACAAAGCAATTTTTTTATATAAATTTTTACACAATATATTAAAAAAAAAATGGGTCACTTTTATTCCTATTACAAGGAATGTAAACATCCCTTGTAATAGAAAAAAAGCATGACAGGTCCTCTTAAATATGACACTGGGGGAGGTGACCGATGGTTGTCCCTATGTACAAGGGACACACCATTGGTCCCATCTCCCTGACAGGACATGGATCTGTGTGTTTACACACACAGATCCAATGTCCTGCTCAGTTACTGGGCCGTCGTGGGTGCCCGGCGGCCATCACGGCCTGCTGGGCATGCGCAACGGGTCCCCAGTGACGTGGTGCGCACGTGCGCCCCCTAGTGACTTTTAAAGGTGCAATGTCATATGACATACGTCCAGAACAAGAGTCTTCCTCCCACCATCTTTTGGCTTGTATTCCTCTACCTATTATACTGTATATCATACTTCTTGTTGAAGCATTATTAGGAATATATTTTCATCCTTACTATTGTTGCCATTGTGTAAAGGCAGCTTATTTCTGTACTCCTCTACAATCTAATAATGTCTTTATGTAAAAGAAAATGATAATGGCTCACATTTTTATGGATCATAAAAAAAAAAACACACAGATAAACAGGATATGCAGGATATGAAAATGAATAGGTATGCAAAAAGAAACACATACACATTGTGGTATTGTGCAGGTATAACATTAATAAACACGAGACTGAGGATCACATCCAATTAGACAATCAGTGGTACACAAATAGCATAGTACATCCCATCTTATTGGAATGGGGCAAGATACCATTTAAGGGTGCTAACTTTATGAGCTCATAAATCTAAACCATGCCCCTGATGATGTCAAACATATGACAAAACACGTTAGGTGGTATTGTATTGCGAGACTTTGAATTTGCTGCAGCCTCATTCATACTTTTATCGACTATCATGTGAGTGCACTTTATGTTTTTAAATAAACTGATATCATTGTGTATTACACTATGAGTCTTTTTTATACACTCCTAGATACTGTGAGTGGAAGCAAGGAACTGAGGGAGACCAAGGATGTCATTATCTGTGTGGATGTGTTTGGAATTCATTCCCTGAGGCTTTTTTGGCTTTTTATTTATATAAAAGCCAACATCCTCTGGTAAGATGCCACCTTCACTGTTATCTCGACTGGATGATCTGGAGATGTATTTGCCTGCGTATCTTGCTTTATCTTCTGGAGACATTTTGGGAATATCACCACCCTCTTCTTTCTCTTTTCCACTTTTTGGAATTTGATTACCTATTTTTTTTATTCACTTTTGTACTGTGATTTGTGCATGGTGTTTTTTAAGACTTTGTTTGATCACTTTAGATTTTTTGATTAGCGCTGCACTTTGTTTTTGGAATATGCTTTACTTATGGTTTGGTGGTATGACCGATACAATAGTTAGCTACCATGGCATAAGGACCAACTCTTCAAAGTCCGGTGGCAAGTGGAACAATATCTTAATTCTTAGCCATGTGAGTCTTTGGTTACATTTGAAATTTTAATTTGCAAGATTGTTTGTCACATTTTAAAATGGAGCCCAGTCTCAGGCTATGGAATCCCAAAGATTTTGCTCACTGAAAACTTTTCGGTGTATTTTGTATATTTTTGGCTGCTAATCATGAAAATAACCTGTAATTTTTCCTATTCAACTTATGCAACGTTTTATATAAATCTTCTGTTTTTACAATTTGCAATACCTGCTGGCTATGATACACATCTAGTACACAAAATATAACTGGAATAGCTGTGGAGATCTAAAACTAGAGGCTCTGCTGCTTGAAATGCAGCTAAGCTATACCAAGAATGCAACATATGTGCATTAGGGTCATATTAAAAAAGAAAATTAAAAACAAAAAGAGAAAAATTAAGATGTCACTCTGAAAGAAGTTGGTTTCAGTACAGAAAAGGTGGCATAAGAATCGCTTGTTGACTCAACAGATATGTTTGTCTTTGCTTCTCATAAAGCTCACAGTGATAAAAAAAATCAGTAAAAGAAATGAAAACGGAGGTGAAGATTTTCATTATTTGAGATAGTAGATCTTTCCAAAAATAGCCAAAATTTAGAAAGGCATTTTTGTTGGTCCACAGATCAGATACCGTACATCATCAATGATAAGTGCTTTGAAGATCTGTTAGTGGGACTAGAGAAAATCAATTAGAAAGCATTCAAGGATGTTATTGAGAATTTTCTCAGGAAATAGAGATCACCAAACTATATTCAGTTGGTGGACAAACTTCTTACAGCATATAAGAGGAACATGCCATTCAAGATACATTTTCTGCATTCACACTTGGATTTCCTTTCCAAAAATCTAGGTGCAGCCAGTGATAAACATGGTAAAATGTTTCACCATGACATCTCCACAACAGAAAAACAGTAAAAGCAAATGACTACAAAATGTAGCACTATCTTGCAAGATATATGACTAAATAAATTGCAATCATGATAAATAAACAATGAAATAATGAAAGCATGTCATACATCTAAAATTAACAAATAAATAATCACAATACTTAAAAGTGCATATATGTGTGTTATATATATATATATATATATATATATATATATATATATATATATGCACTTTTAAGTATTGTGATTATTTATTTGTGTGTGTGTGAGACAAATCAATAAAGGTCCTTTTTCACACAGATTCGGATTCACAAAGCACTTACGCCGACGTATCTCCAGATACGCCGCCTAAGTACAAATATGCGCCGTCGTATCTGTGCGCCAAATCCACAAACTTAGATACGCCTAAAAACAGACTTCATCCTACCGACACTTGCCTACGCCGGCGTAGAATGGGTGCATATTTACGCTGGACGCATGTGGCGCTCCCATTAATTTTCAATTTAAATATGCAAATGAGGGAGATACTCCGATTCACAACGTACTTGCGCCCTGCACATGATTTACGCGGTTTGCGTACGTTTTACGTTCGGCGTAAAGTTATTCCCCATAGATGAGGCGCAACCCATGCAAAGGTAAGGACCAGGGAACACAAGCCTACGTATTTTACGTTGGACGTCTGTGAATATAGGCCGACGTGGGTCTGGCTGGGCGTAGGTTACGTTTCACAGCGTACACAGTGATCGGCGTCTCTTAGGCAGTTGTTCCGACGTGGTTGTATGCATGCGCACAGGGATATGTCCATGTCTCGACACATGCGCAGTTCATTTTAAATACTTGTCTGGCGCCCGGCCCATAATTTGCATGGGGTCACGCTTCATTAACATGGATCACGCCCACTTCCAGCCCACTTTCACCTACTTCCACTTATGCCGACTTACGCCTATGAAATATATGCTATGCCGGCGCAGAGTTGGGAGCATTTCCTTTGTGAATTCCATGCTTGCCTCTCTGCGCTGCGCCGGTGTAGCGTAAAAGAGATACGCTACAGCGGCATAAATATGCACCGATGTATGTGAATCCGGGCCAAAGAGTGTGTTACACACAATAATCAAAAATGAAGTTCAGTAACTGGTGATTTTCATACAGAAAGTCCAATGACCATACAAAAACTACACCAGATGAAAGTTGAAGCTAAAGATTGTGCAGAAAAACATCTTCAGTACATCACCACTGTGTACCAATCAAAAAATCAATACACCACTACTGTTTACCAAATAGTTAGACCTTAAAAGCTCAAAGGTTTATTAGTGCTTAAGGGAGAAAGCTTGGATTTGGATGGATTTGGATGGATGGTGGATTCTCGTTCTCATAGATCACCCACTCATCTTCCTTTCTGATTATTGTTGGTCAGGGCTGAATGCCCTTTGTAAACATGGTGACATATGTTTCAGCCAAAGACAGGCGGACTTCCGGTTCGCAGTTTTCCCTGTAACAAGAGCAGTTTAGTATCATTGAGCACATTAGGATCAATAATTTATTAATTATAGTTTTTTTTTGTGTGTGTCTCTGTGTTTTAGTTGCAGCAGTTGTTCACAATTTATCCTAGTTTTCAGTTTGGGTCCTTTCACACGGAGCGGACCATTTTTGATCCGCTCCGTGTGTCTGTCGGCTCAGTGGGGATCGTCCATAAATCCCCGCTGAGCTGTCGGCGGACAGGGCGGTCCCCGCAGACTGTGCAGAGACCGCTCTGTCTTTCCTCCGCTCTCCCCTATGGGGAATCGGATAAATACGGACCATCTGTCCGTATTCATCCGATCCGATAGACAGAAGAAAAATAGGGTTTTCTTCCATCCGAAAAAGCGGATCTTTGCGGACGTTAGCGGATGCATCATCCGCTAACGTACACAATCCCATAGGGATGCATTACAAGTGCGTAAACGGACTTGTAAAAAACGGACGAACGTGTAAAAGGACCCTAAAGCATTGGTCTAAACTGACAGCACAGTATTATACACTTTTTCCACAATGTAATTATATTTATATATATCAGTTTGAAGGGATGTTTCATAATCATCAAACATTTTTCAGGAAGCAAAACTTTTGAAAAAAAATCTGGACCTAATGAACATAAAATGTCCTAGAATGGCCATATTTGTGGCCATTCGATCAAACATGCACGATCTAATTTAGAACATGTGTCATTAGAAAACATATGAAAAGAAATCCTGAACACAAACCCTTATCTTATCTTCATGCAATGGTCATGATTTACACAAACTCTATATTTTCTTTGTAAATTGCAATGTAATAAGGAAAAAAAAGCTTTCACAAAATCTAGTCAATTGTGAGTCATGAATTTTCTGATGGATACTGCATGAATTTTTTTTAGGTAGATCTACAATATGCAGTTTTACATAAAACTAAAACATAAAAATAAACCAACAAAAAACATCAAGCAGGGAGAATTCATCTTTGACATCTGAATGGATAAAGCCTTGTGAATGTGGAAAGTCTTTTACCACTTAACCACTTCAGCCCCGGACCATATTGCTGGTCAATTTGATTTGGCTCTTTAACTGACAATTGCGCAGTCGTGCGACGTGGCTCCCAAACAAAATTGGCGTCCTTTTTTTCCCCACAAATAGAGATTTCTTTTGGTGGTATTTGATCACCTCTGTGTTTTTTATTTTTTGCGCTATAAACAAAAATAGAGCGACAATTTGAAAAAAAAATTATATATTTTATTTTTTGCTGTAATAAATATCCCCAAAAATATTTAAAAAATTTTTTTTTTCCTCAGTTTAGGCCGATACGCATTCTTCGACATATTTTTCATAAAAAAATCGTAATAAGCGTTTATTGATTGGTTTGCGCAAAAGTTATAGCGTCTACAAAATAGGCGATAGTTTTGTGGCATTTTTTATTAATATCTTTTTTTTTACTAGTAATGGCGCGATCAGAGATTTAGGGGTTAACACTAGGGGGCGAGGAAGGGGTTAATTATGTTCCCTAGGTGTTCTAACTGAAGGGGGATGGGACTGACTAGGGGAAATGACAAATCACTGTTCATACATTGTATGAACAGACGATCCATCATTTCTCCCCCTGAGGCCACGTACACACTATCAGACCGGTCCGATGAAACTGGTCCGATGGACCATTTTCATTGGACCACGCTGAAGTGGTCTGATGGTCTGATGTGCGTACACACCATCGGACCACAAATCCGATACCAAGACCAGAACGCGGTGACGTAGAACACAACGATGTGCTGAAAAAAGGAAGTTCAATGCTTCCAAGAATGTGTCGACTTGATTCTGAGCATGCGCGGGTTTTTGGTCCGATGCTTTTGTGTACTAACCATCAGATCATCGGACAGGTGTCCATCGGACAGATTTTAAAGCAAGTTTTAAAACTTTGGTCCGACGGACAATGGTCCGATAGGGCGTACACAGCATCGAATTGGTCCGATGAAACTGGTCTTAAGACCAGTTTCATCGGACCGGTCTGATCGTGTGTACGCGGCCTAACAGGACCGGGAGCTGTGTGTTTACACACACAGCTCCCAGGTCTCGCTCTGTAACGAGCGATGGTGGGTGCCCGTCGGTGATCGCGCCTGCCGGGCACGCGTGTCGGCACCAGGGGCGCGTGGGGGGCGCGCGCCCCTATTGGCTGAAATGCGAGATGACGTATAGCTACGTGATCTCGCACATCCGAAACCGACCTGCCGACGTATAACTTCAGCGGCTGGTCGGCTAGTGGTTAAAGTAACTAGGTGTTTTTAAAATAAAATTGCAAAAAAAATCTCTGGAAATAAGATGAAGCTGATGAAGCTGCGAGGTGCAGCGTAACATGCAAGACCTGGAACCGGAAGTAGACATGCAATCCGATCGTTTTACTCATCTGTTTGTTTTACTTTAAATGTAAGTTGCTACTTTTTTCATTAAATCTTAATTTTACGTACTTCACTATGGTACCATCCTTCTTTATTTGAGTACTACTGGAACAGCTCCAACCACACACCCTGGAACGTTGGACCCACACTAGGACTACCACACCATCCCATACAGAGGATAGAGGGACATCTGCTGGAGATCCACCAAAAGTGTTACACATATTTCACCTCCAAATACCTCCAAATACGGAAAGGTTTCTTCACAGTAAGAGCTGTGAAAATGTGGAACAGACTCCCTCCAGAGGTGGTTCTGGCCAGCTCAGTAGATTGCTTTAAGAGAGGCCTGGATTCTTTCCTAAATGCACATAATATAACTGAGTACTAAGTTTTGTAGGTAAAGTTGATCCTGGGTAAATCCGATTGCCTTTCGGGGGATCAGGAAGGAATTTTTTCCCCTCCGGTAGCAAATTGGATCATCGCTCTGCTGGGGTTTTTTGCCTTCCTCTGGATCAACTGTGGGTATGGAGTTGGGTGTATGGGAGGATGTACTGTGTTTTACTTTGTTTTATTTTTATTTTATTTTTATGGTTGAACTGGATGGACTTGTGTCTTTTTTCAACCTGACTAACTATGTAACTATGTAACTATGTAACTATATTAAGGCTTTTCCCTTGCCTTACCAAGGTAAGCGCAATGAGAGCACACTTCATCCAAGAATATCACCTTTAAAACTAATCACAACACCACGGACGGAATTATTTGTCAATTTATTTGATATTTATTATTTATGCATTTGCACTTTGTTGCACGGTAAGCACTTTGTTGTTTTTGCCCTGGTTTGATGCCAGACTCTCAGTGGTAAATGTTTATGCGCTGATCACTTTTTATTTTATCTTATCACTATTGTATTATTATTTACTACAACTTAGATCGAGCAGCATTTATATTATTTTTCACTCTTTTCTATTTGGTGGCGCAAGAGCCTCACAAATTCATTATTATATTATACATTTATTTTATTTAGTCACTTTAAGCCTTTAAGTCTTTCCTTTTTATAAGTCTTTGAACATCGCTCTATTTTATCCAATATGTCCATATTTTAGAGCACAATGTGGAGGCATAAAAAAAGCCATAAACCTATTTTCGAAGAGGAGCTTACTGGCATAATTTACACACATATGTACATAAACTCTTGTAAATGTGCGCACATTTGTGTGTAAATTCATTCTACTTGAATTAATGAATGTTGTGCCCAATACAAATATTTAATGTGCATAAACTTTTAATTGCTATACACCTGTAAACACATAAAAATGCACATCACTATACTGTAGGCTAAAATTAGCATTTGTGTTTGTTGAATTCAGTGTAGATAGACACATTTTAATAGGCCTGTGTGCGTGGAGACTAAGGCCCCTTTCACACTGAGAAGTTTTTCAGGCGGTACAGCGATAAAAATAGCGCTGCTATACCACCTGAAAAACTCCTGCCCAGCCTTCTCAATGTAAAAGCCCGAGGGCTTTCACACTGAGGCGATGCGCTGGCAGGAGAGAATTTTTTTTCTTCCTGCAAGCAGCATCTTTGGAGCGGTGAGAGGAGCGGTATGTATACCGCTCTTTTTCATTTAAAACAATGGGAAAACGTGGCATTAACCCTTTATCGGCTGCTAGCGGGGGTTAATACCGCACCGCTAGCGGCCAAATCCCGCGGCGATTCCACGCCTCCTGCCCCAGTGTGAAAGGGGCCTAACTGTTTAGCATTCAGCAAAGCCTAAAAAGTCATCTGTGAGAAAACTGGCCCCTTAAATGAATGCACTCATGTCAACTTCAATAAATAAAAATATTCCGTATTTTTTAATAATTAAACTGAAAATAATTATTTTGATGTAGATCAAACACTATTTTTCCAATATGACAGCGTGTCTATGGAACGTTGTTGTTCTGTGTGATAAAAGCTACAAATTTGCATATTTTATTAAGAAAGGCACTGAATTTAATGACTGTAACTTAATAAAAAATCATAAATAAAATATACTCACTGGACAGTCACTTCACAGTCAGAATAAACACAGTTCACCAACAAATGTTTCTACAGTAATTTAACCAATAACCAACCAAACATGCCACTATTACGTTTACAGCATTAATAATAAGGTGAAAATAATGGTGAATGTTTGTGAAGATGTTGTGACTGCTTGTGAATCTAGCATGGTGAGTATACTTCAATTCAAGTGTTACCAATTCAATTCAATCTTACCTAGTGGATCCAAAAATGTGGGTGGGACCAATCAATGCATAAATAAATCAATAAATAAATAAATATATTCACTATAAATTGAATGAAATAAAAAGTGACGAGTGCAACCTCTAAATGCAATCTCTTAAAGGAATTTTTTAATTGACAGGTGTAAATAGATAAGTAGAAAAATATGTAAAATATGAATATGTACCATATACAAATAAAGTGCAAACGTGCAAACAATGAAAAAAACATGTGAAAAGTTTATGGGGTCACAGAACCCCTAAACAACAAAATCAAAAATTATTATGAATGGTGTAAAAGTACCGAGGCCGCAGGCCAGCACTTCCAATCAGTTTTTATTTTGAATGAGAAGGCACTGATGAGGCTGCACTGATAAAATTATGCAAACAGGTAATTTTTCTCCTTCACTGATGAGGCTGCATTGATGGGCACTGGTAGGCTGCACTGATAGGTGACACGGAAGGGCACTGATAGGGGGCACTGATAAGGCTGCACTGATAGGCGGCACTAATAAGCACTGATAGTGACACTGAGAGATGACACTGATTGGCACTGATTGGCACCGATTGGCAATACTAAGAAGAACTGATTGTCAGTACTGGTGGGCACCGTTTTGCAGCACTGGTGGATGCTGAGAGGCAGCACTCGTGGGCACTGTTGGGACTGCACTGATAATCAGGACAATGATTATCAGTGCCCTGATTATCAGTGTAGATGTACTTTTAACAGAAGCTGGTTAATCAGCTCTTCTCTCCTCACCTCACACTGACAGCATGAGGAAAGGAGTGCCGATAGCTGGCTTCTGTTTACACTGTGATCAACTGTCATTGGACACAGCTGATCACAAGTTAAAGGGCCACTGTTATAGGCCTTTACCCCAATCTGTGATTAGTTAAGTCTAAAAGGACTCAGCGATCACAAATCATGCCAGCTGCTGCCAGCTGTCACTGCTATTTGGCTATAACACAGGTGGGAAGTAGTTAAATAGCAAATCATCAATAACAGTTTACTCATTCATGATTTAAGAGTTTTTTTTTAAAGCACCTCATCCATTTTAGATGCAAGCTAATACACTAATTGTTACAGTAATCATAATAGTTATAATAAAGACATAGTAGTGATTTATAGAATTATTTAAAAGGTCACTACCCAATGACTAAGTGATTTCTTCAGAACTTTGTGCTTTTAGCTAGCCACCATTGAGCAATCAATCCCTCTATGGCTATGTTTATCTTATTGTGTTCTGCTGTATGTTAATTGTTGAACTATTTCCCAGTTTCCTTTCCAATAATCAATACTTTGTTGTGTACTTTTTTCATTTGTTTACAATGCTTTGATTTTTTTTTGAAAATCAATAAAAAAAAGTTTGATCATAAATGATTATTGAATCAAGTACATTTGTTGTAAATCCCAGATTAACTCTTTGAGCTCAGCCAACTCTGTGAACCCTTTATCTTGGCAGAGCCTGCTATGTGCAGTTAACAGTGCTCAAATAATACAGATGTTCCTGGAGAGAAATTAAGGATTCAAGAACATGTTGCTGCATGACACTAAGCTAAAAGTATAAAGATGTTTCAGTTGGAGACTTAGCACTTTATGTAAGATTGAGCATTTCATTGTTGTGCACGCTGTGTCACATAGAGCTATGTAAAGCTTATTTGCATGAGGATACACAGGGATACGCTGTATGTCGTCAAGCAGAAGCCTAGTAGTGCAGGCTGTATCAGTGGGGAACAATACAGAACACAAATATTATACCAAAGTATTGTACATGCTAGAAGACATACAAATCAATGTAAAAGCATATATATTAGGAACACTGTGGGGTTGATTTACTAAAGGCAAATTGACTGTGCACTTTGCAAAGTGAAGTTGCACTCTGCAAGTCACAGTTGCTCCAGCGCTTAGTAAATGAGCAGAAGCTCTGCTGACTTTCATCATCCAATCATGTGCAAGCAAAAATGCTGTTTTTTTTTTCCTTGCATGCGATTGGATATTTTTTGCAAAGTAAAGCTTTTCATAATTTACAAAGCTCTGGAGCAACTGAAACTGCAACTTTGCAAAGTGCACAGTCTAGTTGTCTTTAGAAAATCAACCCCTGTGTTTTTTTTTATTTATTTTTTACTAAAGCTAAATAGACTGTGTACTTTGTAAGTGCAGTTGCACCAGAGCTCAGTAAACGAGGGGATGATTTGATGATTTCCATCATTCAATCACATTCAGGCAAGTTCTGGAGCAACTGCACTTGCAGAGTGCACACTGTACGGTCTATTTGCCTTTTGTAAATTATCCCAATTGTGTCAACTAAGAAGTAGTATTCGTAGTGGAGTCTCTTTTTTACCCATCTTATCCAGCAGCTTCATTAATTCCTTTACCAAAAATCTATTGGGCTCACACAATCCCCATACCTTTTAGATATACTCAAGTGATTTGGACCACACTTTTTACCTTATCCAGCAGTTCAGAGAGACCATGCCTGATGAGATAGCAGGAACTGGGCATGTTAGCTGTCACCAGGTGGGGGACCACCTTCATTGTTCCAAGCATGTATGAGAGCGCAAGAGCATTCAGGTTCATATTAAGCCCTAAAGGTACTACTTAGCCATATGGCCACCCAGGCCAGTTTGGAGAGCCCTCCGACCCACCATCTACTGACACATCAAGACAAGGGAGCATTACCTCTTGACCTTCTAGATAGAGGCTTAATGCCCACAATGACCCAGGAGGTCTAAATTTGGAAAACCACCAGAGAAATTTGCATAAGATGACTTTGTATGGTCTATAAACTTGCCAGAGACAGCAAGTCCAAGTGGATGGAGTGTAATGGGGTCCCTCCTTCCTGTCCTTGTCTCAATTAGTTAAGACCACTTTAATTCCTATTAACTCCACTGGTTCCTTACTCAGGCGCTTATTGAGACTTTATCTGATGGGAGAGTAGGAACTGGGCACGTTTGTTGTCACTAGGTGGTTGGTCCTCCCTCATTATAGTCATGTGGGCTTCTTGATGAAAGTGCAAAAGCACACAGCTTCATCCTAAGCCCCAGTCATTGTGGTGGGCACTGTGCTAGCTTGCCCCAGAACACCGCCTTTCCAGTGGGTTGGTCCTCTACCTTCAGCCATCTTCTTGTTCACTTATTGCTGGGACTTCTACCACTATCTGGACATCCAGACCAGAGACTCCTTTCACCTTTCCTCTTTGGAGCCTGTCCAGAAATCCCTTTGGTTTATCAACTGGACTACCAGCTACAGCTACCCTCCCAGCAAGAGAGGTGTTATTGACTGCATTGTACTGTGCTGTTTTTTTTTGTTTTGTTTTTTTTTTGCTAGTAATGTCTTTTCATAATCTATTTTGTTAGATAATATAATTAAATATTGTTATGCCACCCCTCATAATGTTATTGGTATTGTCAGTTTATCTTGTATTCATACGTCAAAGTTGCAGAATCATTTGCCCGATACCTCTATATAACATGTTTTTCAATGTTTACCTTCTTTAGTTGTTGAATGGATGAGGGAGCACAAGCATGGCAAAAACTTGATGACATTAAAACTAGTTTGTAAATACCACTTCAAAGGAACTTGAACTATAGAGAAAATATAGCTTTGAGACTCAGAGATGTCCCTTTTCAAGATTCCTTAAATATCTCAAATATTTTAATGTAAAAATGTACTTTGCACCTGTTTAACACAGATGAAAAAACACATTTTCAAATTAAGAAATACCTTTCCCTCAGACAAAAATGGGTAATGTTTAGGATTCAGGTGGCTTCTCCTGGCCTACTATAAAGATCAACTGGCTCCGCACTTTGCATCAGCCTTTAATGCTGTTTGCAATCAACATGCTGTACATCTAGAAACTAGGGATGAGCTTTGAGTTTGAGTCGAACTCATGTTCGACTCGAACATTGCCTGTTTGCCCGTTCGCTGAACAGTGAACAATTTGGGGTGTTCACGGCAAATTCGAAAAGCAGCGGAACACCCTGTAAAAGTCTATGGGAGAAATCTAAAGTGCTAATTTTAAAGGCTTATATGCAAGTTATTGTCATAGAAAGTGTTTGGGGACCCAGGTCCTGCCCTAGGGGACATGTATCAATGCAAAAAAGTTTTAAAAACTGCAGTTTTTTCAAAAGCAGTGATTTTAATAATGCCTAAAGTAAAAACAATAAAAGTGAAATATTCCTTTAAATTTCGTACCTGGGGGTGTGTGTGTAGTATGCCTGTAAAGTAGCGCTTGTTTCCCATGCTTAGAACTGTCCCTGCACAAAATGACATTTCTGTAGGAAAAAAAGTAATTTAAAAGTACTCGCGGCTGTAATGAATTGTCGGGTCATGGCAATACAGAGAAAAGTAATTGAAAGTCATTGATAAAAAAAAATGTTTGGGGGTCCCCCCAAATTCAATTATCAGGCCCTTCAGGTCTGGTATGAATATTAAGGTGAACCCTGCACAAAAAAAAATGACGTGAGGTTCCCCCCAAAAATCCATACCACACCCTTTATCCGAGCATGCAACCTGGCAGGCCGCAGGAAAAGAGGGGGGACAAGAAACCGTCCCCCCTCCTGAACCATACCAGGCCACATGTCCTTAACATGGGAAGGATGCTTTGGGGGTTTGTGACCCCTCAAAGCACCTTGTCCCCATGTTGATGGGGACAAGGGCCTCATCCCCACAACCCTTGCCCGGTGGTTGTGGGGGTCTGTGGGTGGGGGGCTTATTGGAATCTGGAAGACCCCTTTAACAAAGGGGACCCCAGATTCCAGCCCCCCTATGTGAATTGGCAAGGGGTACATTGTACCCCTACCATTTCACAAAGAAAATGTAAAAAAAAAACACACAGACACAGTTGGGATAAGTCCTTTATTAAAAATTTAAAAATTAAAAAAAGATTCCAGTGGTGGTAATCCACTTTCGATCTCCACTCCAGCGCTGTCAGTATCCTGGGCAGCGTGATTGAAGATGGATGTACATTGTGGGAAACTTTTTTTCCTTTTTAACCTCCCTGGCAGTATTCTAGAGTGCGGCTCGTTGTTAAATTTCAGTGCCATTAGTGGTAACCCAAGCCACACTCGAGATTGCATTGCAGAATCCTGGTGCAGTGTACTTACCTTGTCCCCAGGATCCTGAAATGTCCCCTCCGCTGTGTCTGAGGGCTCTGTCCTCTGCCCAATGCTTTGTGTGCTGGGCTCCGTTCCCTGTGAGCGCTGGAGCACATGGGGGTGGAGCCCGGTGGCAAATTCAAAAAGTTTGCAAAACATAGCACATACGTACACTGTAATCTTACAGATTACATTACTGTATCAAATAATTTTCACATCCCTTTTGTCCCTCGTGCTCTGTGCAGTGCCCTGCATGACGTTTTATATTATATATACTGTTCTTTCTGCCTGGAAACTTGAGATCGTCTATGGCGACCAAAAAGCCTCCCTTTATGTCAAAAGTGCAGAATTGAGCGATAGTGATTTATGGGGAAATTCATTTTATTATTATTATTTTTTCTAATCATTTATAGTTATTTATTATATTATATTTTATGATTTTGTGTTTCAAACTGTATCATACCCGGGATGACTAGACTCTTGTTTGGACATATTTAAGTGTGTTATTAATAAGAATTGCAGGCCAACTTTCTATGCAAAACAATATATCGCTTTGAGATTCAAAAATCTGACATAAACATATCGCCAGGGAGGCTACAGCAGTACTAGAAGGATGTTGATTAATACTTTATTACTTTTTTTTTATTACATTTCTTCTAGTAATACATACTTTAAATGCCTTTGTATCATACAGGAAAATAATATATACAAAGTCTGTCAATAGGTAATTGCATTTATTTAAATAATTAGATGTAATTTTTAAATCATAGGAATCTAATTAGTATCAGTACAGATACTGTATTTATTGGCGTATAACACTCACTTTTTTACCCTGAAAATAGAGAGTAAAATGTGCCTGTGTGTTATACGCAGGGGGCCGTGTAAAGTTTTTTCCTGAAACTTCCCTCTTAAAGTTAGGGTGCGTGCTATACGCCTGTGCGTGTTATACATCGATAAATACGGTATATAATAAAAAGTAAAATTGCTTGTAGTTCGAACAGTACTTGAATCATGGACTATGTAGCTCAAAAGGGAAACACTAAAATTCTGCATTAATTTGGGAGCAGAAGTCAGTTATCCTGCATTTGCGTAACATTCTACCAGATGCCTTGTTACTTCACAAGACCTGCTGAATGATAAATGAGTTCTAGCACCATAACCATAGGGAGTATTTAACTTGCTAGTTTACTACTCAGCTGGAGAGGAGCTGGTATGGTAGTAACAGCTGTTACAATGGGCCTTGTTTAACTATAACTGTACTGTAGTAAGCAAATAATAAAATGTGGTTATTTCTCCATCAACAGGTAATGTGAAAAAGGAGATGCAAGACAGGAAATAAACTTTATTTATGCATGTAATGTAAAATATATCTTTAAAGAGAAGTGTGGGATTTGTGTGGGATTCTACACCAAGAACAGCGTGATCAAAGACCATTGATAACTCAGTTCTCCGTCTTCACAGAGAAACAGTGACTGTCAGTCACTAACTCTCTGCTGTGGAGTAATTGGTGTCAGCCAACAGTGGGCTTTAGCCAGCTACTGGCTGAGTAAAAATTGTAGGAGTGCAAAATAAAGTGAACCCCAAAATATTTTTCATGTTTTTTCATAAATAAATCCTTGCTGTTCAAAACACACAAATGATAGGATAGCACTTTGAGTACTAGTGCCGATTTTGGAGACTGTGCCAGGAGAGGTTTTTTTCCAGTTCTGTGTGATATATGCCTCAAACAGGGGCGGACTGACCATTGGGACTCTCGGGCACTTCCCGAGGGCCACATGCCACTAGGGGGCCCCATCAGGGTTGCCAGGCTCAATAAAACCAGGGACAGTATGTAAAAATCTGTTTTTTTTTTTTACATTTGTCCCTGATATGTCCGAAAACCAACATGCTTTTGATGTGAAAATCCTGAGATTTTAGCTGCCCCGCCTCTGCACTGCCTCCTGGCGTGGTGGCCATCTGTAAGTCTGGGGGCCCATAATCTTCTATTGCCCAGGGGCCCCATGAGTTGTCAGTCCACTCCTGGCCTCAAATCAGCATATGCCTCTGCTAGAGGGTTTGTGAATGGCAGGTGACCTAGTCACATAATTAATAATAAGGAGCAACTAAAAAAAAAACACTTGTTTGACCGCCAAAAGTGCTTTACAAAAATGATAAGGATATACAGATAATAAAGTGCATTTAATTTGGTAATTTTCTCCATTTTGGCAAAATTGCAGTTAAAACTACAGATTTTTGGTTTTAGAAATTAAAATAATACATCACACCTACAGAAAAAACCTGCAAAAACTTTACATTTTAATTATTTTTCTAGCTTTAGGGCATTCATAAGAAATTATAAAAAGGTATTTGTCCATTCTAGTTTCCTGACAGGTTTTCATCACTCCCATTGTTTTCTCTGTGGACTCTAATATAGGGCAAAGCACCTGAACACAAATCAGATTGCCTATTGAGCACATGCATGCTTTCTGAGGCACATAGGATGTAATTGATGTTCATTGTAAAAATCTGTTGTGAATAAAGGCCATAGTGTCTGCTTTGCGAATGTGTCCCAATGTATGCACAAACATGCACACTGATACACTCACAAAGCATGCATATGCAAAAAAAAAGATAAAACAATCTTATAAGCTGCTAGTTGTGAGTGTATGTAATGGTGCATACTCAGACTAAGGCCTCGTACACACGATCAAATCGGTCTGCTGGAAACGGTCTGCTAGACCGTTTCAGCAGACAGATTCGATCGTGTGTACGGGCGAGCCGACGGATTTGGCCACCCGACAGATTGGAAAGCATGCTTACCAATCTGTCGGCTGGGAACCCGTCCGCCCGACATGTCTGCTGGTTAGTACGCTAATCAGCAGACATGTCTTCTCGCACACGCTCCGAATGGTTTCGACGCATGCGCGGAAGTGTTTTACTTCCTGGTGCGGTGACGTGGCGGCGTCAACATCACCGACACGTCAGCGCGCTGTCTGCTGGCGGGGATTTTGGTTTGCTCGTGTGTACACGCGAGAAAACCAAAATCCAAGCAGACAGATTTGTTCAAATCGGTCGGTCCGACCGATTTGAACAAATGGATTGCCTCGTGTGTACGAGGCCTTACACTTTCCACTTTGCTCCGAATTTTTTTTTTTTACTATTCTTTTGATTGGCACAATTGCCTTTTTTGTATTTTAGCTAGCAATTATAGTGCTTGTTACATTTTTTTTTTTTTTATGGTAGAGTCTTAAAAACACAATATGCAATGCCCCTTATCTGCACAAAAACAGCATTATTTTTATTTTCAGTGCTAAATATGGACTACCCCACGTAAACTGAGATTACGTGTATACCTTAGGAGATCAAAAAGATTCAGTTCACTGGGTGAGCAAACATCTGAATGTGATCCTGCCATACAAAAGTGTTTATAATTTCCATACTTATTTCTCCCTGCTCTAGTGCATTTCCATTTTGTAAAATCAGACCACAAGTGTTCTAAGGGGCTATGTAGTTGCTGTTTTTCCTATGATTGAAATTACTTAAACTTATTCACAAGATTTCAATTTACTAAATTACAGACAGCAGCAGCATATTTGTAGTAAAAGACACATTTAATGATTCATTAAGCAATAGCAAAAAAATATGACATTTGCAGAAGTAAAATTGAACACCAATTTAGCTGCGATATGCACTGATTCAGCAAGGTGATGACATTAAAGTACAATGGGTAATAGCAGCAAATTGTCCATAGTGTACTGAACACGTATCCTGAAGGTCGTTATAACATTTTGTAAGGGAATATGGTCAAATATTCCACTTATATTATGTAATTTGTATCCTCTAAATCTAGTGAAATGTCTTGCAATTATTCGTTTTTAAATTACTTAGTCATTACTTAATTAATGGAAGGAAACTTGAATATTTTATTTTGTGTAACTATAACCATATAGCCATTTATTAACTCACACAATCTAATATATGGTTCATATACAGATTTTTTTTTAAAGTGAACCTGTGTCCAGACTATTCAGACTAAAGTATTTACATTTTTAGCATGTAAAAAAAAAATGTATTCGCCTCTGTAGCTTTAGACATTGTGTTGAAATTATTATCAAGGATTACAACAGAGACATTCAAATCTTAGCTTTTTGCGTATTACTATCATCACAGAACCTATCATAACAGAATTTTGACAGCAACCCTGTAATGTAAGAAGAAGGTAGAGTAGGAAGCGCGACCTGAGTGTAGTATTTAACCACTTGCCGCCTACCAATTGTAGATTGATGTCGGCAAAGTGGTTTCAATATCCTGACTGGACGTCATATGATGTCCTCAGGATATTAAGCTGCTGCGCGCCCCCGGGGGCGTGCATCGCGGCGTTCGCTGTTGCAGGGTGTCAGTCTGACACCCCGCAACACTGATCTAGGTAATCGGCTTTTCCTCACTCACGTCTGTCAGACGCGAGTAGAGGAGAGCCAATTGGCTGCTCCTCTGATGGGGGGGTTTGTGCTGAACGATTATCAACACAGCCCCCCCGAGGATGCCCACACTGGACCACCAGGGATGCCACTTGACCACCAGGGATGCCCATTACAGGTATGCCACCCTAGACCACCAAGGGATGAAAATTTACAAAAAAATGGATGCCAATCAGTCCCCACAATGGATGCCAGTGACCACAATGAGAATCAATGATTGGCAGGCATTGTTTGGCACTGATTGGCATCCATTAGTACAACATACATTAGTACCACATATAAGTGGCCATCTATGCCCATCCATTCCGCCTATCAGTGCCCATCCATGCCGCCTATCTGTGCCCAACCATGCTGCCTATTTGTGCCCATCCATGTGGCCTATCCGTGCCCATCAATGCTGCCTATCCATGCCCATCTGTGCTGCCTATCAGTGCCACATATTAGTGCCCATCATCAGTGCCCATCAATGCCATCACATCAGTGCCACCTCATCGGGCCCATCAGTGCCGCCTTATCAGTGCCCGTCAGTGCAGTACCATCAGTGCCCATCAGTAAAGGAGAAAACATACTTATTTACAATGTTTTATAACAGAAACAAAAAAAATCGGTCATTTATTAATTTTTTTTGCAGAAAAAAAAATCCCAGAGGTGATCAAATACCACCAAAGGAAAGCTATATTTGTGGGAACAAAATGATAACAATTTCGTTTGGGTACAGTGTAGCATGACCGCGCAATTGTCATTCAAAGTGCAACAGTGCTGAAAGCTAAAAATTGGTCTGGGCGGGAAGGTGTATAATTGCCCTGTATGGAAGTGGTTAAGACAGCTTTATTGGCACAGATAAAATCACACTTACAGGAAATACAAGGGCTTATCTGTGTGGCAGTGGTCCATATGGAAGCCTCAGATCCAGATCCATTTTTTTCTATGCAGAGATGGGAAGCTGCAGTTGTTGTTGCTTGGCCTGGAGCAGACCCTGTGGCCATCAGCAATAAGCTGGGGCCGGCGTTGGGTCAGGGGATCACTCCCGGGAACACATCGGAGGGATGACTCCACAGAGTGAGAAGGGTTGGATAGGCAGAGGCTTCCACATGGACCACTGACACACAGATGAGCCCTTGTATTTCCTGTTTCCTGTAAGTGTGATTTTATCTGTGCCATTAAAGCTGTCTTAAATACTACACTCAGGTGGCGCTTCCTTCTCTACCTTGTTCTTGCCAGCTCTCTGAGGACAGTAGCCTCCATTGATCTGCCATGATTAACCCTTGAACTACTTATGGACTAATTGCTTATTTAGCATAACATTTCAGCCAGTGTGTGCACTTACATATCTGCGCTTACAGTTACTACCACCTTGTTCAACCCTGTAATGTAAGTCTGCTGCAGTTTCTAAGCTGTTAGAAACTGACTGCAACCTGACTTTTGAGTCTTTTTTGTGATCATTGGCAATTGATTACTGTGATGGAACCACTTTGGTACCCCGCTTGGGTGCTTCCTTACGCAAAACAGTGCCTCCTGCCCTCCAAACCATTTCGAGAGCTAATACCAGCCCTTTTTACCCCAAACATTGTACACAGACAAGATAGAACCAAATAAATGACTGTTTATTAAACATATGAGTTTTTATATACTTCAAAAGTAGGTCAGACGCCACATGAACAATAAAACCAAATATTTTCCCAAAACATCAAACAACAGTTTAGATAAAGCTGACACAAGGATAATTCCATAATAGATACCTGTCAGGAACCATGAATCAGACTGGAAAAAAAAGTGCAGTAAAAAAATCACGCTTTAATAAAATGGTAAAACAGTGCAAACGTAGTCAAAACATATGAAAAAATGTGAGTATGGCCTCACTTAGGAATAATTAATAGGGTAATAGGGTACCATTATCCAAGTATTGATGAGAAAAAGGGGGGAAGGTGGGAATGGGGGAATAGTTGCTGAAGCTAGACCCAACACATACCCGCCCAGTTGAGATGTGGACTATCTCGGTACAAAATAGGTCAGGGTAAACAATATGATAAATAAGAAATAATTTATTAAATAAAAATGTTGCATTAAAAACAATAGTGTACATCAAAAGATTGGTCGATTCTCTACTAGTTTCGCGGGGTGTCCGCTTCTTCAGGAGAACCAATCTGAAGGATAATAATGCAATGAAAAGTAAAATACAGGTAATACAGATCAGCAGTGAATTAAAAATTGAATAGACATAGAGGTTTTACCCAAAGTGTAACGAAGCAGGCGCGGAGCCAGGTCTGCCCAATAGGTGGTCCCCCCGCAGCGAACGTGGGGGATGGTATGTGGATCTCTGAAAAATTGGCATACATTAAGTTGGGGGAGGAGGCCCAGGACATGGATATGGTGGGGGTGGGTCGGGGGGGGTAGGAAATTGGGGAAGGAGGGAAGGTAGAGGCAGGGGGGGTGGAACTGTATTACCTGTATTTTACTTTTCATTGCATTATTATCCTTCAGATTGGTTCTCCTGAAGAAGCGGACACCCCGCGAAACTAGCAGAGAATCGACCAATCTTTTGATGTATGGAAAAAATGTAGCGCTGTGAAACATAAAAATAATAACAACATAAGTACTGAATGAATGGTGTAGTCCCAACAAACCACGTGAGTGGAAAAAGTCCTGGTAGGGAAATGTTGGAGTACATCAATGTTAACACAAAGAAAACATATATAAAAGTCCATCCACAAATGGGAAATCAGTAGATGAAAAAGCACTGTACTTCATAGATCCTCGGATAGGATGACATTTGAATCAAAAAACAGAAGTGGTATGCTCTTACCGGAACAGTAGGACCTGTCTGTCATGAACAGCAGATCGGTACAGCCTGAGAACTCCTTATGGCACAGTCAGCTGGGCTCATTCGAACACAGTAGAAGCGATACAAATCTTCAATGAAAAGCCGGACATGCACAATGTCTTGGTGGAGTTCTTGGAAGAAATGGGATGGCAATAATGGAACCCTCGGATGGATAGGGTGGAAGCGGCCGGATGGCTCCAAGCACCATATAGAGAGGGGAAACGAAACAAAAAACGCAACCCAAATGGTGCAGATAAATGAGGTAACGGTTTTATTTTAATAAAACCAATGGTATAAAAGTGATCACAAATAAAATGAAAGCAATGCGGGAAAGGGTAATAAACCAATCCCTACGCGTTTCGTCCTAGAGGGACTTCAACTGGGGCATCAACCTGTTCCCCCACATTGCTCATATATAAATACTAAACATTCATGAAAAAAGCACAGCCAGGCCAATCAAGTCAATCATCCAATCAAATACGTGATTGGAAGGAGAACAACACATGACATGTTGGACAAATGGCAAAGCATCATCATAAAACACACCCATAATTATACAACAAGTCTTGGTGAGACCTAGTGTGACTATAGAAAGGTGTAACAGAACAACAGCTATGAAGGATGGGCCAGTGGGAGGAGGACTCACATTAAAACACTCCCAATCATAGATAAAAAAGCCACAAAAAATAGGGCGGAAGCACAGTCTCCACATAGTATTGCGGTAGGGGGGTGCTGTGATAAATACAGAAGGGTCACTTTTCTAAAAGGATAACTAAAACACATGGGGAGAGAAAAGGCAGGGGCTCGACCATTCATCAGTAAAGATATATTCAATGTATGGTCTCCTGTAACTTAATCATCCAACACACTGGGCTGCACAGTGGTCAGGTTATGGGGAAAGTGAAGGGGTGACCGCCTGGTGGAGACACAGAGCGGAAACCTAGTTGTGATGGAGGATGGGGACACAACCAATCGGGATAGAGCACTAAATTACGTCACCGCAGTGACGCGCGACGTCAGGGACGTAGACCAAACGGACCTGCCGCGGTGCGTATCGGTGCGGGGTCAGCTGTCTACGTAAAACCCGCCCCGCGACAAAACGCTGTATCACGTGTCATCGCGAGGCCACGCGACGCACTGAGCGCAAGGTGAGCAGCCACCAGGAGATGCATCAGGCTTCAACGCGCTACGTCACGTGTCATCGCGAGACAACGTGACACACAAAAAAACACAACGCCGCCGCCGACCGACTGTAATAGGGCAGGAGAACGTCACATGGGCTAGGAATAAAAAAGGGCATAAACGCCATCTAGTGGCAAAGCCACATATTACAGGGCAGCTGGAACTAGAATGGAGATTTAATGACCCATCCTATGGGAACATCAACGGTAACATAAAATCAGAGTCTGATATACATATCATGAACAACATGTACAGATGATGAGAACATGAATCAATAGATTAATAAAAATAAAACAATGTCTTTTCTCTTATTCAGTCCCCCCCCCTCTTCCCAGATCGTCGGATGGTCCACTATGGAGTTTGCGGAACTCGCCTGGAATACCTCCCGGGGCGCCCCCACCCTTGGCCTCTAATCTTTGTCAGCTCCACATCGTACCAGGTAAGACGCTCCCCCCTTCCCTCTATCCAATCCCATGGCTAAAATACTGTCCCTGAACGTACATGGTCTAAACTCAGATAGGAAAAGGCATCTGGCACTGAGGGAATTTAGACAGTCAGGTGCAGACATAATCTTTGTCCAGGAAACACACTTTGACAGGGGGGGTCCTTCGCGTTCGCCTCCAGACAGTTCCCACAAATCTACTCCTCTTCGGGCCCTCGTAAACGAGCTGGGGTTGCAATACTTCTTAAATGCGGATCTCCGTTCACTTGTTCTAGCTACTATAGCGATCCCCTGGGACATTTTGTTATCCTTAGGGGCCTATGGCAGGCACGGGAGGTTACTTTTTGTGCACTTTACGCCCCAAATGTCCAACAACATAGGTTCCTAACTAGGTTGTTCATCCGTCTCTTTAAATCAGATCATGGGCTACTGGTGGTGGGGGGGGACTTTAATCTGACCCACTCTGCTACTGCTGATCGCCACGTGGTGGGCCCCCGGGCGTTGTCAGCTCGAGCCCTCAGAGACTCGAAGCTTTTCCGCCAAATCACTAGACGATATGCTCTATTCGACGCCTGGAGGGCCCTTCACCCGGGGGATCGGCAGTATACTTTCTACTCAGCCCCCCATAGAGCTCATTCCCGCATCGACTATTTCTTTACCAACAGCACTACACTCCGAGTGACGCGTGAGGTACAGATTCTCCCAATATCATGGTCAGACCACGCCCCTGTCCTACTAACACTGGACCTGGGCTCCCCCATCCTTAGGCCCTGCAACTGGAAACTAAACACCTTCCTCCTCCAGCACTTGCCATCCAAGACGGAACTCGCTTCCACTCTCCACCTTTATTTTGCGGAGAACAACACCACTGACGTCTCCACTTCTACGCTCTGGGAGGCCCATAAGGCTGTCCTTCGAGGTAGATGCATAGCACTGTCCGCCGCCCTGAGAAAGGATGCACAGGCCACCAAACAGAGAACCGAAAGGGAGCTGGAGGTTCTGGAGCGCCGCCTGCAACTGTCCCCCTCTATTGCCCTCCTTAAGAAAATCACAAATCTACGAGTGGTCCTGAGGGACCTAGCTCTTGGCTGTGTAGAAAAGGCCCTGGTCAGATTGCGACAGGTCTATTATGACAAAGGCAACAAGGCCCATTCCCTGCTAGCGAAGAAGCTACGTGACACACATCTTGCGACGACGCCTCATCAAATTAAGGACAGCTCGGGCTGCCTACAGTCCCACCCCAGAGAAGTAGCCCATACGTTTTCGGAATTCTACACAAAACTTTATAACAACCCTGACATTCCCGGTAATCCGCCTCCCCCGGCCATCTCTCATAGCCTGAAACAATATTTGGAACAGAGTGGTGTCTCCCGCCTCCAGCCCTCTGACCTGTCATCCCTCAATATGCTGATATCCGAGGAAGAGATAGAGCAGACTATTAAATCCCTGCCCTCCCACAAGTCCCCGGGCCCAGATGGCCTCCCCTATGAATATTACAAAGCCTTCCTGCCCCTCCTGCTCCCCCACATGTACAAACTTTTTAACGCTTTTCTACGTGACACCCCTGTTCCGGCAGACATGCAACGCTCCTTTATCACTTTGATTCCCAAGCCGGACAGGGACCCTATTCTCTGTGCCAACTACAGACCCATCACCCTGTTGAATTCGGACCTGAAAATTTTTACAAAATTACTCTCCATCCGTTTGAATGGAGTTCTCCCCTCCCTCATCCACAAGGACCAAGTGGGCTTTGTACCACTTAGGCAGGCGGGCGATAACACCCGGAAGGTGATTGATCTGGTGGATGTGGCAAACAGGGAAAAGGCGGCGTCCCTGCTTCTTAGCCTGGACGCCGAGAAGGCCTTTGACCGGCTTGGGTGGCCCTTCATGTTCGCTACGCTTCACCACGTGGGGATTCGGGGTCCATTTATGAACGCAATACGCCATCTCTACTCCAATCCCTCATCCCAGGTTAAGACACCCTTTGCCCTTTCACCCTCCTTTCCCATTACCAACGGCACCCGACAAGGGTGTCCATTATCGCCCCTTCTATTCGCACTTTGTGTTGAACCCTTAGCGGCCACCATTCGAAGCAACACGTCCATTCGGGGGGTGACGGTCCGAGGCAGGGAATTTAAAATCTCCCTGTTCGCGGACGACATCATCCTTTCCCTGACACAACCCAGGATTTCCCTCCCAAATCTCCACGCAGAGCTGGCCCGGTATGGTGCCTTATCCGGCTACAAAATTAACACCTCTAAATCTGAGGCCCTCCCGATCTATATCCCTAATGTGGAGGTTGACCACCTACGGGCCAACTTCCCCTACCAATGGAAGACAACCTCCCTGAAGTACCTAGGGATACATATTACCCCAAGCTTCAATACCCTGTACCAGGAAAACTTTCCCCCCCTATTCCGCTCAATCCGATCCCTGCTGTTGCAGTGGAAAAAACACCATATTTCTCTACTTGGCCGGATCGCTTCAATTAAGATGACGATTCTCCCGAAGCTCCTTTACCTTTTCCAAACATTGCCCATTCCTGTCCCCCTCAAACACCTCAGAAAACTTCAGGCTGACCTACTTAAATTCACATGGAATTACAAAAGGCACAGGGTACCCCAGAAGGTGCTATTGGCGGCTCGCTCGGACGGAGGCCTTGCGTTTCCTAATCTGGTCAAGTACTACCAGGCCACGCAACTGCGCGCGGTGGCCTCCTGGTTCACCCAACGATCCTACAACAAGTGGACGGAGATCGAGAAATTGTGGTTGGCCCCGACCCACCCTAATAACCTACTTTGGAGCGCGGACGCGGAGGTTCCCCCTGACCGCCTATTGGGCTCAGTGTCTCAGCTTCGACGACTATGGCGTCGACTGTCGCGACCATGTGGACTGTCAGCGGAGCGTTCACTCCTGACTTTGTTTATGTACAACCCCAAGGTGCCAGATAGCCTCACCCACCAAATGTCTCAACCGTGGACATCACGGAACCTATTTCATTTTGGGAATCTAGTGGATCCCATCTCACGTAAACTCCTGCCCTTTTCTAAACTCCAGGCTAAATTTGACCTCCCTAAGACAGTATTCTACAGTTACTTGCAAATTTGCCATTACGCCCTTTCTATAACACCCAATCTGCAAATTCTCCCCTCCAACCCCCTTTGAAAGACTGGTCCTGGCCGGATCGACCCAGAAAGGTCTAATCTCAGATATATATAAAATACTTAATGCCTATCCCCTGGAATCCCTAGGCAAACACTCCTACATGTTAAAGTGGGAAACAGCCCTTAATGAGGAAATACCCCTGGCACAATGGCGGACTATTTGGTCCCAAGCAGCCAAGAGCTCCCTTTGCACTTTATACAAAGAGAACACATATAAAATCCTTCTCTTTTGGTATATGACCCCCGATGTGCTCCATGCCATATATCCTGCTAGTTCTGATCGCTGCTGGCGATGCCAAGGAGACAGGGGCTCCCTCTTTCACATATACTGGAGCTGCCTACTGATTACCCCCTACTGGTCCGAGGTCCAGCAACTGCTGAGCCGCCTCCTAGATACTCAGGTCCCCATATCTCCTAAATTCTTCCTTTTGGGCTTATCCCCCTTGAGGATCTCCACACCTTGCAAGAAGTTGCTACGCCACATCCTCACAGCTGCTCGATGCCTGGTTGCCCTGAACTGGAAAAGCCGCTCTCCCCCTACCCCTGAGGCCCTGCACGCCAGGATCAAGGATGTGGAGCTGATGGAGAGAATGACCGCCAGGATACAGGACAGACTGGAGGTCCATGACACTGTCTGGGAACCTTGGCTCCTTCGGGAGGATTCCCCTTGACCAGGTAGCTGAGCTATTCCGATGATCTTCTCCCCCTTTCCCTTCCCCCCCCCCCCCTTATCTTTTTTCTGTGTTTTTTTTCTTTTTCTTTTGTTTTTGTTTTTTTTCTTTCTTTTCTTTTCCTCCTCTTATTCTCTTTACCCATTTTTTCTTTTTCTCTCCCCTCTATTGGGGTACCTTCTCGACCCTTTTGTGTTTAAAGTTTTGCAATATGATGACGTGTGTCGCTGTGCTACGACAGCCTTAACCTAAGTTGTGAGCCTATTGTTGTATAGAATTGTACACAAAGTCCATACATGTTACTATCTGCACTAATGTGGTAGGACACCAAAAGGAAAGCAGACCTGTGCCTTGTCTCTTTATATCTCCTCATGCTGTATCATGTGGCTGTGTATCCCGTAAGAATTGTACTCCTTCCTTTTCTTAACTTCAATAAAAAGTTATTTGATAAAAAAAAAAAAAAAAACGAAACATGTTGAGAAAAGGAAACTAACAATGAAATTATGCTGTGTTAATAAACGAGTTTATGTCCCACTCAACGTTCATACCAAAGGGCTGGTATGTACGTAGCTCATGGATCCAGTAAGTTTCTAGACGGGTCACCCCACGTGTCCGTGATTCGCCTCTCCAGTGGGAAACAAATTGGTCTATAATCAGAAACTGGGTGCCTATGGGATCACGGTCATGATGTTGCAAATAGTGGCGGGGCACACTATGATTAGTCTTGCCTAGTTTTAATATTTGCAATATGTTCGTTAACCCGAACAGTGAATGTCCTAATGGTACGACCTATGTACTGTTTTTTGCAGGGGCAAGTCAGAAGATATACCACATATTGGCTTGCACAGGTAGTAAATCTCCCCATTTGGTACACCCGCAGGGTAGCTGTAGATTGAAAGGTCTCACTCTTGCGTCTGCCGCAAGTGTTGTGTAAACACACATTACACTTTCTGCAGGGGAAGTATCCCTTACAGTCCTGGAAAAAGGATACCTTTTTGGGGGGGTCAATGATGTTGGATGCAATCTGACCTTGAATAGATCTGGAACCTCTAAAGATGACTCCAGCCTGTTCAGGAAGGGCTGGTCCCAAAACACGATCGTTTCGAAGGACACTCCAGTGTTTTCTAAAGATTTCTTTAATCCGCATAGATTGAGTAGAAAAAGTGGTAAAAAAGGACCACCTAAACTTCTCATCTTTAATCTTCTTTGGGCGGACTTGAATTAAGGAGCCACGATCAGTCATGCCAATCCGATTGATTTCAGCATCAAGATCATTGGCAACATAGCCCTTTTCGATGAATCGTTCTCTCAAAGTGGCAGACTGGATCATGAAGTCCTCAACTTTAGTACAATTTCACCTCAAGCGGAGAAATTGGCTCCGTGGGACTGATTTGAGCCACTGAGGATGGTGTCCACTGTCGACCGGGATATAACCGTTACGATCGGTGGGTTTGAAATAGGTACAAAATTCAAGTTGGTGATTGGCCACTTTGATCTCTAGATCCAAAAAATGTATGGAGCTAGTACTCGCCTCATAACTGAGTTTAATACCTCGATCGTTTGAATTGAGTGTGGACATAAACTCATTCAAAGAATCTAGGTCGCCTTTCCATAAGAGGAGGATGTCGTCTATGTACCTGGCCCAAAGAACCAATTCTGGTCTCTTAAGAGCATAGACGACATCCTCCTCCCATTTGGCCATATAAAGATTGGCCAAACTGGGGGCAAACTTAGCCCCCATAGCGACTCCTTTAACCTGAAGAAAAAAGGAATTCTGGAACCAAAAATAATTATGTTGGGCCGCAAATCTGAGTAATTGCATGATGAAATTGCGTTGGATGAGAGAGAGAGTAGTACTTTGGGAGAGATAGTATTCAACTGCCTCGAAACCCAACTCATGAGGGATGCACGTATAGAGTGCTGTCACATCAGCCGTGGCCAGGATCATCCCATCCTGGAACTCGACGGATTCCAATAGCCGGATGGTATCCCCCGTGTCCTTTAGATAAGAGGGCATGACCCTGACCAGCGGCTGAAGGTAAAAATCAACATATTTACCAATGCGGGCCGTGACCGAGTCAATCCCACTGACTATAGGACGGCCAGGGGGACTGACTGGGTCCTTGTGGACCTTGGGGAGGTAGTAAATAGCAGGTATCCTGGGTGCAACAGGGACCAAAAAGCTCCTCTCCTTTTTATTTAAAATCCCTAGAGAAAATCCTTCGTCCACCAATTGAACCAAAGCTTTCTTGAAACGGGAAGTGGGATTAGTATGAATGGGAGTATAGGTGTCAACATCGCCCAAAATCCTATTCATTTCTTTGATGTAAGCACTTTTGTCCAGCACGACAATGGCACCCCCCTTGTCGGCTGGACGGATGATCAAATCCTTTTTCTCACATAATTGTTTCAATTCAATTTTTAGTTTGGAATTGACATATGTCTTTTTGTTAGGCAGTGCGTCTAGATCTTGTAGAACTAGACTCCTAAAAACATTAATGACTGGTGCCATGTTTCCAGATGGGTTAAATAAGGAGGGGTTGGCCAACCCACTGTGAACATGTGTGTCCAATGGCTTAGACATAGTGGGAGTAGGGATGGGCGGGGGGGCTAAAAAGTGTCTTTGGATGTTGAGCTTGCGGATGAATTTCTGCACATCTATAAATGTGGTGAATTTATTTTGTGCTCTGGGGGGAACGTATTTCAGACCCTTATCGAGGACATGTTTTTCTTCCTCGGTGAGGACCGTGGTGCTCAAATTGAAGACTCCTGAACCGCTCAGACTCGTTTTCTTTTTGCTTTGGATCCTCCACCCCCCTCGAGTCTTTTTTTAGGAGTCTAGTTCTACAAGATCTAGACGCACTGCCTAACAAAAAGACATATGTCAATTCCAAACTAAAAATTGGATTGAAACAATTATGTGAGAAAAAGGATTTGATCATCCGTCCAGCCGACAAGGGGGGTGCCATTGTCGTGCTGGACAAAAGTGCTTACATCAAAGAAATGAATAGGATTTTGGGCGATGTTGACACCTATACTCCCATTCATACTAATCCCACTTCCCGTTTCAAGAAAGCTTTGGTTCAATTGGTGGACGAAGGATTTTCTCTAGGGACTTTAAATAAAAAGGAGAGGAGCTTTTTGGTCCCTGTTGCACCCAGGATACCTGCTATTTACTACCTCCCCAAGGTCCACAAGGACCCAGTCAGTCCCCCTGGCCGTCCTATAGTCAGTGGGATTGACTCGGTCACGGCCCGCATTGGTAAATATGTCGATTTTTACCTTCAGCCGCTGGTCAGGGTCATGCCCTCTTATCTAAAGGACACGGGGGATACCATCCGGCTATTGGAATCCGTCGAGTTCCAGGATGGGATGATCCTGGCCACGGCTGATGTGACAGCACTCTATACGTGCATCCCTCATGAGTTGGGTTTCGAGGCAGTTGAATACTATCTCTCCCAAAGTACTACTCTCTCTCTCATCCAACGCAATTTCATCATGCAATTACTCAGATTCGCGGCGCAACATAATTATTTTTGGTTCCAGAATTCCTTTTTTCTTCAGGTTAAAGGAGTCGCTATGGGGGCTAAGTTTGCCCCCAGTTTGGCCAATCTTTATATGGCCAAATGGGAGGAGGATGTCGTCTATGCTTTTAAGAGACCAGAATTGGTTCTTTGGGCCGGGTACATAGACGACATCCTCCTCTTATGGAAAGGCAACCTATATTCTTTGAATGAGTTTATGTCCACACTCAATTCAAACGATCGAGGTATTAAACTCAGTTATGAGGCGAGTACTAGCTCCATACATTTTTTGGATCTAGAGATCAAAGTGGCCAATCACCAACTTGAATTTTGTACCTATTTCAAACCCACCGATCGTAACGGTTATATCCCGGTCGACAGTGGACACCATCCTCAGTGGCTCAAATCAGTCCCACGGAGCCAATTTCTCCGCTTGAGGCGAAATTGTACTAAAGTTGAGGACTTCATGATCCAGTCTGCCACTTTGAGAGAACGATTCATCGAAAAGGGCTATGTTGCCAATGATCTTGATGCTGAAATCAATCGGATTGGCATGACTGATCGTGGCTCCTTAATTCAAGTCCGCCCAAAGAAGATTAAAGATGAGAAGTTTAGGTGGTCCTTTTTTACCACTTTTTCTACTCAATCTATGCGGATTAAAGAAATCTTTAGAAAACACTGGGGTGTCCTTCGAAACGATCGTGTTTTGGGACCAGCCCTTCCTGAACAGGCTGGAGTCATCTTTAGAGGTTCCAGATCTATTCAAGGTCAGATTGCACCCAACATCATTGACCCCCCCCAAAAAGGTATCCTTTTTCCAGGACTGTAAGGGATACTTCCCCTGCAGAAAGTGTAATGTGTGTTTACACAACACTTGCGGCAGACGCAAGAGTGAGACTTTTCAATCTACAGCTACCCTGCGGGTGTACCAAATGGGGAGATTTACTACCTGTGCAAGCCAATATGTGGTATATCTTCTGACTTGCCCCTGCAAAAAACAGTACATAGGTCGTACCATTAGGACATTCACTGTTCGGGTTAACGAACATATTGCAAATATTAAACTAGGCAAGACTAATCATAGTGTGCCCCGCCACTATTTGCAACATCATGACCGTGATCCCATAGGCACCCAGTTTCTGATTATAGACCAATTTGTTTCCCACTGGAGAGGCGAATCACGGACACGTGGGGTGTCCCGTCTAGAAACTTACTGGATCCATGAGCTACGTACATACCAGCCCTTTGGTATGAACGTTGAGTGGGACATAAACTCGTTTATTAACACAGCATAATTTCATTGTTTCCTTTTCTCAACATGTTTCGTTGTTTTATTTTTATTAATCTATTGATTCATGTTCTCATCATCTGTACATGTTGTTCATGATATGTATATCAGACTCTGATTTTATGTTACCGTTGATGTTCCCATAGGATGGGTCATTAAATCTCCATTCTAGTTCCAGCTGCCCTGTAATATGTGGCTTTGCCACTAGATGATGTTTATGCCCTTTTTTATTCCTAGCCCATGTGACGTTCTCCTGCCCTATTACAGTCGGTCGGCGGCGGCGTTGTGTTTTTTTGTGTGTCACGTTGTCTCGCGATGACACGTGACATAGCGCGTTGAAGCCTGATGCATTTCCTGGTGGCTGCTCACCTTGCGCTCAGTGCATCGCGTGGCCTCGCGATGACACGTGATACAGCGTTTTGTCGCTGGGCGGGTTTTACGTAGACAGCTGAACCCGCGCCGATACGCACTGCGGCAGGTCCGTTTGGTCTACGTCCCTGACGTCACGCGTCACTGCGGTGACGTAATTTAGTGCTCTATCCCGATTGGTTGTGTCCCCATCCTCCATCACAACTAGGTTTCCGCTCTGTGTCTCCACCAGGCGGTCACCCCTTCACTTTCCCCATAACCTGACCACTGTGCAGCCCAGTGTGTTGGATGATTACGTTACAGGAGACCATACATTGAATATATCTTTACTGATGAATGGTTGAGCCCCTGCCTTTTCTCTCCCCATGTGTTTTAGTTATCCTTTTAGAAAAGTGACCCTTCTGTATTTATCACAGCACCCCCCTACCGCAATACTATGTGGAGACTGTGCTTCCGCCCTATTTTTTGTGGCTTTTTTATCTATGATTGGGAGTGTTTTAATGTGAGTCCTCCTCCCACTGGCCCATCCTTCATAGCTGTTGTTCTGTTACACCTTTCTATAGTCACACTAGGTCTCACCAAGACTTGTTGTATAATTATGGGTGTGTTTTATGATGATGCTTTGCCATTTGTCCAACATGTCATGTGTTGTTCTCCTTCCAATCACGTATTTGATTGGATGATTGACTTGATTGGCCTGGCTGTGCTTTTTTCATGAATGTTTAGTATTTATATATGAGCAATGTGGGGGAACAGGTTGATGCCCCAGTTGAAGTCCCTCTAGGACGAAACGCATAGGGCTTGGTTTATTACCCTTTCCCGCATTGCTTTCATTTTATTTGTGATCACTTTTATACCATTGGTTTTATTAAAATAAAACTGTTACCTCATTTATCTGCACCATTTGGGTTGCATTTTTTGTTTCGTTTCCCCTCTCTATATGGTGCTTGGAGCCATCCGGCCGCTTCCACCCTATCCATCCGAGGGTTCCATTATTGCCATCCCATTTCTTCCAAGAACTCCACCAAGACATTGTGCATGTCCGGCTTTTCATTGAAGATTTGTATCGCTTCTACTGTGTTCGAATGAGCCCAGCTGACTGTGCCATAAGGAGTTCTCAGGCTGTACCGATCTGCTGTTCATGACAGACAGGTCCTACTGTTCCGGTAAGAGCATACCACTTCTGTTTTTTGATTCAAGTGTCATCCTATCCGAGGATCTATGAAGTACAGTGCTTTTTCATCTACTGATTTCCCATTTGTGGATGGACTTTTATATATGTTTTCTTTGTGTTAACATTGATGTACTCCAACATTTCCCTACCAGGACTTTTTCCACTCACGTGGTTTGTTGGGACTACACCATTCATTCAGTACTTATGTTGTTATTATTTTTATGTTTCACAGCGCTACATTTTTTCCACATTTCTATTCAATTTTTGTCAAATTGTAGTGTAGCCGCTTTAGTTTTAGTTTTACTTATAGTTTTCTTTTCACCCTGGTTAGCGCAATATTTTTCCTTATTTGAATCTTTTTATGTACACTATTGTTTTTAATGCAACATTTTTATTTAATAAATTATTTCTTATTTATCATATCGTTTACCCTGACCTATTTTGTACCAAGATAGTCCACATCTCAACTGGGCGGGTATGTGTTGGGTCTAGCTTCAGCAACTATTCCCCCATACCCACCCTCCCCCTTTTTTTTTGTAGTCAAAACATAGCCAGAGTTCGGTAACCAGAGCAGATAGTCAAAACAAGCCAGGAAAACAGGGATCCAGAGATCAGCGTTGTCAGAGGCAGCAAATAGGATCAGGAACCAGAAGGGAAGTCAGCCAGCCAAGAGTCTTTAACATTAAAACACAGCATAGAGTATCCGGATATGTTGACAAAGGCAACGGCACAGGAGATCTGATGCAAGCAGCTTAAATGCCAGCAGGCTGATTGATGAGCAGGATATGGCCATCAGGTGAGTCACTGCGGAGTGAAGAGTGTAGGCAATTAACTGATAGCTGAGCAGCCTAAGCTCTGAGAAGGGAGGGCTGAGCCCAGCCCTTACAATACCTCCAAAAGTTAGCCATGTTAGCCAAAAGACAGAAACAATAGGTGACTCAATTAACTTAATTAACAATGGGAATGTCCACAATGGGAGAGACCTACTTAACAATAAACCTATACCAAACCCCACCCTACCTTAGATGATCCGGAAAAAGTATATGAGACAAACCCCTACAATATTCCATCAGTCTGAAAATGTGGAATTCATTTATCTTCATAGATTTCTTAAAGAATATTGTTGATAAATATTTCAAGGAGTCTCCAGAAGGGAAGTTTGTCCTTGTTTAGAGAAGTAATCCAAGCCTCACTCTCAGTGTCCATTAGGTTTTTGTCCATCATTATAGAATGATCTTCTCTCTTCATTGGCTATAAACAGTTGGTAGAAGGCTTGCCCCTAGTCCTCTCCAAAAGCCCCTGTCCTGGTTGAGTCTGTCACAAATACTTCCTCAAAGTACAAGCAGCTAGTGAGGGAGGGCTTGTTTTAAAGGAAAAGTTCACCTTTCATAAAATTTTAAATGCTACACCTATATTTAAGGTGCAACATTTAACATGTTATGAATACATAAGCCCCCGCACCTCCCCGATCCCTGCTGTGTCAGCAAGCAGGGGTTCTTCTCCACCCGCTATTTGTCAAAATGTTTAAAAAAAAAATGCTTGTGCATCACTCACAGCGTTTTGTGACTAGAAAACAAGATCTGGCAGCCTTTGCGCTTGTAGGCTTGTAGTTTTTAATAAACCACCCCACCGCTGTGAGCATTGTGGTAGTTCGTTAATTCTTCCTGTCAGAATGTATCCTCTTCCTCGTATGAGGTACAATAAAGCAGATACATTGACAGGTCTGCAGGAGACCTGCATGGCATCAGCGATCTGCTGATCACTGGTGCAATGCATTAAAGGCTCCTGCAACAATAAAATTATAAATGCACTTTTCTTGATCACGGGACACAGGAGGCAATTTGTAAGTAGCGTGCACCATCTCTGCATAATATTGCACCTGTATCTTTAGCGACTGGGAAGTCGCAGGAAACCTCTTATCCTCTGAGTCCTCAGACTGCACATGATCCTCATCTCCAGAGAGGGATTTCTCACCCTCAGAAGGCTCATCTGAAAAGAGAGCCAGAGCAGATGAAGGGGATCTCTCAAGGAAGTTGCAACAATATTAGCAATCCTTCCTTCCAAGCCATACAAAGCAGCTTTTAAAGTGTCCACAGTGATGTATAAAGGAGCTGCCATAGGAGAAGCTGCAAAACCAGACAGGGGCTCATCCTGTGAGGCTGCTATTAGGCTGACATAGGGGGGTGGTAAACTGCAGGCAAGTTCAGAATCCTTAGCCAAACGCAGGGATTTTCTGGTGCCTCTTTTGCTCACCCTAGACCCTCTCTTTGGGACATAGTCCTTACTGCAAAGCAAAGGTACTAGCCACAAATACAAATGCAATCACGGTTGTGCTATAGTCTTACAATACACAAAAATATCAGCTTACTGTACAACCTGATGCTGAGTAAAAGTCTTAGGTTTGCCTGGTTCAATCCACAGGGATGCTAACAGCCCACAGCTCTGTGTCCATGCCGCTTACAGAAGGCTCTGGCATGCTGGGCTTTTGAACCAGCACTTGGCTCCTGCACACAGGTGTCCTGCATTGCGCATGGATCACTAGCAACCACTTGGCCCTCCCCTATCCATGTCTCATTTAAACAGCAAAAGCGTGCTCCCGGCATGTGCACGTATGCACACAACGCTGTCATGTCGGCATCCAGAAGATGAGGAGGAGGAGGTGGAGAGTTTACTGGGGGGCATCTTGTGGACCCCTTTGTGCATATTGTGGCAGAGCCTGCAGCAGAAGGAGCTCAGCCAAATTCATGATGATGTGAGCATGCATGCAGAAGAAATCAAACTGCTTCAGTCTCCATCATCTCCAACAGAAGAGAAACCCTTTATTCAAGTTACAGCTTTTATAGCCAAAATGACATAAGCAAACATCATCACAAATGGGTGCATCTAAATGGCTCAGTCATATGGTCTTCTCTTATTACATCTGTTCTTGACCACGAGGCTTCGCACTCAGTCGCCATATTCTTTTGCTCGATGGAAGGAGGGAGGAGTAGTAGTTAAAAGACATCTGTTTTTCATCTTCACTCTGGGAGGATTTAACTTTGTCATGAGTTTCATTCAAGGAAAATAATACTCATGTTTCTCACGCGAATACTGAAATACACTTTATACATATATATATTATTAGACTCCAGTGATAGATGCAGTTTCCCGTGAGTACACCAAGCCAGAACTGCGGTTTTTAAGGGCCTGGTAGCCCAATTTTATTTACAAGCTCACACAATACAAATAGCAGCCCTCGCAGGGGGTTCCACCATTCCTGTATATTGTCCTCCAGCTGTTTCAGACCTCCAACTCAGGCCCACGTTCTGCTCCTCAGAACTACCCGTTTCCTAACGGTAAGCACACAGCCAACTTACTCCTGACCAGCGTCTTGCTGCTCAATCGCACGAACCTGCCTCATGCAGTAGCTGCACCTATGCAGCGCCTCTGACTCTTCTCAGAGGGTTTTGGGAGCTCACACCTGGCTCCCAGGACCAGACTTCCTGTCTGTGGGTGGGGCCCTGAGCCACAGCCAGTCCAGCACTAAAGAGCTAAACACACAGCTGTGTCATTAATGTGTCTGTCCCTCCAAAATATGACGAAAACCAGCCATCTTTCAGGAAGGACAGAGTCAAACCAGCACATACCTCCCCCCCTTGTTTCGAACCGGAGGGAGGAACACATAGACTCGTCATTATAAATGGGACACCTATGTACAAGCCATTGGCTGCATAGGCCCATTTTTTACGGGTATGTTTCCACCAACACTTCACCGTGGCGCCTTTGTGCCAACGATAAGCAGCGGGAGTCCTAATCTGCCCAACCTTTTCTCTAAAGGGGCACTCCACCCTCCTCTTCTTCCGGGTGTGCTTCCACCAGCACTTCTTCCTGAACCGTGGGCTCCCACTAATCTCTCTATCCCTTCTACCTTCTGGCCTTAGGATCCTTTTTTCTCCCACAGACCTACTCTCCTGGGACTGTTGTGGACCTACTTCCATGGGATCTGTCAGGGACTGACCACTCTCACTACCTGACGCAACATTAACTAACAACATTTGTTTCTCAGGTTCACTAACCCCTCTGTTGCTACCCGTGGCAACCAAACCATCTGAGGTCAACACCACATCCTTCTGTTTAACCTCACCAGCAATGTTCCACAAAGGGTTATTCAATTCAGCATAGTCATTGGGACCTCTTGTCCCCTTGTTTGTTAGAACAGTGTCTATGGAGGGACCACCTACTGGCAAGCAGCTACTCCCTATGGGACAGTCCCACAGTTTCACATCACCCCCTGTTGTCCAACACTCCAATAGCAATTGTCCTACCAACGCACATTTTTCCATACCAATCTCTTTAACCATTTCTGAGACCATTGGTACCTCAACCAGGATCTCTGAGCTGTCTGACAGTGCTCTACAGTGCTTCTCATACACGTTTTCGTTACAGTTACCACTGCTGTTATTTCCTATCAAAGTGTCTCCGGGTACCTCAAACTGCACCTCTCTGTGAATGATGGACTGAATTCCCACTACTGTCATGTCCATTCCGAGCCCTTCCTTTTCATGAGGTCTAGAGGGTGAGACAGTGCGCGTGCCATGTACCAACCACTGCTCAGCCGTACCTCCAACCGCACCAGTAGGAATGCATTCCATCACATCAGCAGATGGAGAGACTTCCACTTTGTCTATTATTTCTGATTTCTCTAACAATTCTCCTGAGCGCCTTCTGCACACAACCGCCGCTGGAAGCACTCTCAAAGAGAACTGTGAGACAACTTTCCACAAAATGAACCAACAGTAGAGCAACCAATTTTCATCAATAGTGCTTAACGCCAGCACCACCTGTTTCCGCCGATTGGTACTACGTACCATGTCGCCCCTCTGCTGTGGATACATGCAGGTGTACATTGGAAATATTTTCACCAATTCCAACAACATCCCAGTTATTTCTAGACATGCCACATCTAAACACAGAACTTTAGGAACTTTTCCTTTACCAACGATGTGGAGGGGCTCATTTGCTAAGGCATGAAAGGCTGAGTCACTTAAAGAGACCTCTACCTCAGAGGTAACTGACAAAACTTGTGGCTTTCCTTGAGCACTGCAAATCGCATGTGCGACACTCATCCTCTCACTTTCAGCAACACTGAGAGATTCCAAATCGCTATCCATTACCATATCATTTTGAAGCTCAACATTCCTCATCTCTTTTGCTGAGGACAAAACCTCTGCCATGTATGCACCCTTTTCAGATCCTTCCAACTGGAGAGGGTTAACTTCTGCAAAAGCCAACGCACCCATGTCTACCGGCCCTGCAGTCTCTCCATTTTGCATAGCAGAATTTGTGTCCACCGCAAACACATTTTTAAACACAGCAGGCTGCAATAACATAACTTGACCACTGTGTGGCGCTTCATTAAACTCATGAGGACTTTTTCTGTCAGCAGTGACAGACTGTAGTAACACATTATCACTACAAGCAAATTCAGACATTTCAGTTTTACAATTTTTCTCATCACGAAGGTCAAGTACCCTCTTATCCCTCAGAGGGGCACCACAGTTGTTCCCGACAACATCTGGCTCCAACACACAGAGCTCCCTGGAGGTTTTTAAGGACACCTCTGCAACCTTACCTACTGTTGCTAGGGGAAATCGCATAACCTGCTTAGCGATCAGCCCTAGCTCATTAAGCATCACATCACCATAAATACATGTATCATCAACATCATCAGTATTCATAAACCTAGCAGCTTTATAATCTCTATCAGATTGACTTTTGTCAGAACGCATGGCACCCTGCATGGGACTCAACACATTAACCTTCCTCTCTAAAGGAATTATTTTGCCCACTAGGGCGGCTTTACAGTCGTCCTGGGACACCACTTGCCTTACCAATACAGGCTCCTTGGCGGTTTCCCTTTGTAACTCTGCAGCACCTGTCTCTATCGCTAGGGAACATGACACGCCATCTGTTTTGGTCACCCCTAACACATCACTCTCAGCACTCTGCTGGACTACCTTAGGTGCACACAAAGTCCACATATTACTTTCAGTCTTTGATCTTGCTGCAAGAAGGGTTTTAACGTGTGTCTCCCCACTGATCTGGGTAGCACACTGCAGCAAGTCCATCTTTACACCTTCTGCAGATCTCCTCACCGGATACATTGCTACTTCACTTGAATCACAAATTGCAACAGTCTTACCATATCTTGAAACAGGTAACTCTGTCTTCAATTGAGGGCGTTGTCTTTCAGTTGCATTTTTACTGGCCAACTCCCCCTGGTGACCACAGGATGAAATCACAGCAGGCAACTCCCACTGTTGCCAGGGGTGACTGCAAACATATCTGTAAAGGAACCTTGGCCCACAGATAAAGAGTCCTGCTCGGCAACATTACCTCCAGCTGCACCCCAAAATCTAGGGCAAGAAAATATGCCGTACCCCAGGTGACCACATTCCAGGCATGGCGTTTGGCGACTTTCTCCTGTTGCTAAGGGAGATGACACTCTCCCAACACGCAGAACTTCACTTGCATCTCTATGGATATGACGATACACCTCTTCCCTGTAGCTCCTCCTTCCCATTGACACATTTTCTCCGGTTGCTAATGGAAATGGTGCTCTCCTAGTTGTACGTTGCTGGTTCTCCGACACATATAGACGTCTCTCTCCCTGAAGCGACATTGCTTTAAACTTGCCACAACTCTCTGTAGGCAATATCTTTGTCTTGCGGTCCATTGACCTGACATCATAGACGTTGCTATGGGCAATTGCACCCATCTGCTTACTCTTTACATTCAGAGCAGGCTTCTCATATTTTTGCTTTGCTGTAGCTTGCGACAAAGGGCATTTGGAAACTTCATGCCCCCACTCACTGCACCGCAAACAGCGCACTTGTTTCTTAACACTTTGCACATTAATAGCTGGCCGGCCGGCACCAGCGTTGCTAGGGGCAACAGCATGAACTTCCCCTTTATTTTGGTTCAGTGCGGCCAAGTGTCGCTTGCACCAATTCACTGCAGACTCAAACTTTGGTGGATTCTCTGCAATCCCCTGTGCATTCATTTCAACTGTGTTGCTAGGGACAACAGCATGAACTTTGACTTTGGCTTGGTTCAGCGCAGCCAAGTGCTTTTTGCACGATTCTGGGGCTTGTTCTGTCAGCAACAAACCCTCCAGCCACAAAGTCCTGTCTCTCATTTCAGCAAACCTTGCTTTCTGTTTGCGATTTGTCCTTCCCATGGCTGCACACAGGGCAATGATTTATAACACAGTTCCTTTTTAAACACAGAAAAAAAATGTTGGTGAGCTTTCTAAGACTTGCCAACAGCACACTTTCACACGCAGACTTCACTCTCTGCAATTCCACTTGAATCATCCATTCACTGGGCCTCCCCAAATGAATATGTCTTCTCAGGCCACGCTGAGCTTACTTCCACAGGTATGCCACCTGTATGCAACACAGTCCACTAATTGAACTCCTGTGTAATGCAGTTCTCCTGACTGTCACACACAGCTAACAGCAGTTCACAGCAGAAAACTTTTAACTTCCAGTTCATATTGGCTGTTCATCATAGCATTGCTGCAAAAACGTACAGTTTCTTTCTACTCACTGTTGGTATGCAAGGATCTGGAACTCTTCCAAATTGCCCTCAGCAATCCACCAGTTGTAAGATGGGGGTTATTAGACTCCAGTGATAGATGCAGTTTCCTGTGAGTACACCAAGCCAGAACTGCGGTTTTTAAGGGCCTGGTAGCCCAATTTTATTTACAAGCTCACACAATACAAATAGCAGCCCTCACAGGGGGTTCCACCATTCCTGTATATTGTCCTCCGGCTGTTTCAGACCTCCAACTCAGGCCCACGTTCTGCTTCTCAGAACTACCCGTTTCCTAACGGTAAGCACACAGCCAACTTACTCCTGACCAGCGTCTTGCTGCTCAATCGCACGAACCTGCCTCATGCAGTAGCTGCACCTATGCAGCGCCTCTGACTCCTCTCAGAGGGTTTTGGGAGCTCACACCTGGCTCCCAGGACCAGACTTCCTGTCTGTGGGTGGGGCTCTGAGCCACAGCCAGGCCAGCACTAAAGAGCTGAACACACAGATGTGTCATTAATGTGTCTGTCCCTCCAAAATATGGCGAAAACCAGCCATCTTTCAGGAAGGACAGAGTCAAACCATCACAATATATATATATATATATATATATATATATATATATATATATATATGTATATGTATATATATATATATATATATATATATATATATATGCACATGCACACATATCGCAACATGAAACAAAATTATATAATGAGTGAGTGAGTAAAAAACTTATATAGCGCAACATGAATCTATCTATTGGTGAGAGAAAGGTGGCAGGAGAGAGGGGGCCGAACCCGTGTGCCCTTTATGGATGCACCGCCACGGCAGAGGATACAATGACAATGCTACAGAGGGGACCCAAAGGAGAGTATGGAGATGGAGAACTACAAGTCCCAGCAGGTTATACATACAATAAGGCTCTGAGTTGAATGGGTGTGGATTGCATGCACCTGAGCCCCAGGAGAAGATGAAGAACTACAAGTCCCAGCAGGTTATAATATAAGGCTCCGAGGTGGATGGGTGTCCAGACATCCATCCACCCCGGAGCCTTATATTATAACCTGCTGGGACTTGTAGTTCTCCATCTTCTCCTCGTGCTCAGGTGCAGGCAATCCACCATCTATGAGACTACAAGTCCCAGCAGTGAGAGAAAAACTGGACAAAGATGGTGGATTGCATGCACCTGAGCCCCAGGAGAAGATGAAAAACTACAAGTCCCAGCATGTTATACATACAATAAGGCTCTGAGGTGAATAGGTGTGGATTGCATGCTTCTGAGCCCCAGGAGAAGATGGAGAACTAAAAGTCCCAGCAGGTTATACAATAAGGCTCCGAGGTGGATGGGTGTCCAGACATCCATCCACCTCGGAGACTTATATTATAACCTGCTGGGATTTGTAGTTCTCCATCTTCTCCTGGGGCTCAGGTGCATGCAATCCACCTTCTTTGTCCAGTTTTCTTTCACTGCCGGGACTTGTAGTTCTCCATCTTCTCCTGGTGCTCAGGTGCATGCAATCCACCATCTATGAGACTACAAGACCCAGCAGTGAGAAAAAAAAAATGGACAAAGATGGTGGATTGCATGCACCTGAGCCCCAGGAGATGATGGAGAACTACAAGTCCCAGCATGTTATACATACAATAAGGCTCTGAGGTGAATGGGTGTGGATTGCATGCAACTGAGCCCCAGGAGAAGATGGGGAACTACAAGTCCCAGCAGGTTATACAATAAAGCTCTGAGGTGGATGGGTGTCCGGACATCCATCCACCTCGGTGTCTTATATTATAACCTGCTGGACTTGTAGTTCTCCATCTTCTCCTGGGCTCACAGTGCATGCAATCCACACCTATCCACCTCAGAGCCTTATTGTATGTATAACCTGCTGGGACTTGTATTTCTCCAATCTCCATCTTCTCCATGAGCCCCAGGAGAAGATGGAGAACTACAAGTCCCAGCAGTCTTACTAAAATTACAGGCTCTGAGGTGGATATCAGGCAGTGCACCGCTGATTTTCAGTCAAAAAAACAGGCCATGGGATGAGGCAATGCCATAAGGGCATGGCTTACCTTCCCAGCTCCGCTCGGGCAGTGTAAACGACGGAGCTTTCCCGCATGACGTCACTTCCGGTTTCCATCTGTAAGACGAATCCCAGACGTAACAGTCAGCAATAGTAATGCTCCCGGCGCCCATAGAGGATACGGATGCACGGGAAGCTCTTCAGCGCTTTGCAATGCGCCCAAAGGCGGGATGAAAGCCTGCAAATGAAGCGCCACGTCTGCAATCTCCAGTTACCTGGAAAGTGGTGACCACAGATGCCAGCTTTCTGGACGATTATTCATGAAGACAGGGTGGTACTGCGGCCTCACCCGAATTTCTTACCTAAGGTTTTTCACAGCAGGAACTCAGTTCCCTTTGCAGGACTAGAGCAGCCGAGAGCAGCCGAGCCCGAGCCAATCCTTCACTAAGCGGCAATGCCCAGCTCGAGTCACTGTCTTTAGAACTTCTTTCTAAATCCCACAATAACTCGTGGCAGACCTCCGCAATGTCTCTTGGGAACAATGACAAATGCTCCAAGGAGACATTGCGGCATCGAGGAAGTGACAGAATACCCGCACACTACCCAATGAATCCATATACAGGAAGTGGACAGTAACATAAAGGATTGCTAAGGTACAGTGGATCTAAAAAAAAAAAACATGCGGTTTAGTAATTATGCATATGAGCGTATCTTTTTTTCATTTTTTTGGTGGTGAAGTGGATCTTGGGTGGGAGTTCCCACACTTTTTTCCCCAGGAATTGACCCCTGCTTAAGGTGGTTTTAGGTTTTCATCTGAACCAAGATATAGTCCTACCGTCTTTTTTTCCAGATGCGAAAGTCTGTGGAGGAAGAGAGTCTACACTTTCTAGATGTTGTAAGAGCGTGAAAGGCTTATCTGCAAGCTACGGCTGAGATAAGGAAGACAGATTGTCTATTCATTCTGCCACAAGGCCCAAAGAAGGGCCAGGCAGCGTCAAAATCCACTATTGCAAGGTGGATTCCACAAGTCATTATTCAGGCCTATGGTTTAGAAAGGAAGATCCCTCCTTTTCAAGTGAAAGCGCACTTGACTAGAGCAGTTGGTGCTTCATTGGAAGGGCATCGCCAGGCCTCCATGCTCAGATCTGTAAGGCTGCTACTTGGTCTTGGTCCATACATTTACTAAATCCTACCAAGTAGATGTGAGAGGCGTAGTGTGCTGCAGGCAGCAGTATAGATCCTCTGGCTCGATAGCGGTCTTATTCTGATCTGTGTCTCCCTCCCCTCAAATTTTAGCATTGCTATGGGACATCCCATTAAGTGATTAAAGGCTCTGTGTCCCGTGATGTATGATCAAGAAAATAGGATTTTTTAATACAGCTTACCTGTAAAATCCTTTTCTTGGGAATACATAACGGGACACAGAGCTCCCACCCCTCTTTGGAGTTAACGTGGAACACCTATTGCTTTGCTACAAAACTGAGGTACTCTCCATTTGGGAGCGGTTATATAGGGGAGGAACTCAATTCTAATAGGGTTTGCCAGTGTCCTATCACTTGTGGTGACTACATAACCCATTACGTAATTAAGGCTCTGTGTCCCGTGATGTATTCCCAAAAAAGGGATTTTACAGGTCAGCTGTATTAAAAAATAAATTTTTTTTTACCTGCAAAAAAATGTGTATTTTTTTTTTTTTTTCGGAAAAGGTGAACTTATCCTTTTTATCACTTTTATCACTTGTTAGGTATATGTGAACAAAAATACTGATATGATGTGATATGATGTATTCCACATCCACTATTCGTAGAATTTTGTTTTACAATTCTATTTAGACACCTATTATTATTATTTTTTATTATTTTCTATGTTCCACCATTACATATCTCAATATCATATACAAGTGACAACCATCACATTATGGATCGATACATTTAAATTAGAAGAAAAATATAATTTAACCTAAAATTACCCATAAGAAGCAACGCGGTACATTGTGTTAAAATTCATTGCTGCAATACTTTCTTATTTATTTGCAAATCAAAGGTTTTGCCAATTACAAGCGGTAACAATAAACTTTATTCCAATAAAGTGAAACATTGTTTTTTAAATAAAAAATGCATAGGATATTTTTGTTGCATGATTGAGTAAATTGATTGTAAACGATCACCTAATAAAACAACCTAATCAGTTTAAGATATGAATGAAAGGCAAAACATTAGTGTATAAATAAAAAAAAAAACAACATAATTTCCATTTTTATAAGTGCTATTCTCAGCTGCATAAGAGCTGGGGGGGGGGGGAGTAGCAGCACACTGAGCTTCGCAGTGAAAGGCTGTACGGGGGACAAATCAGGACAAATCTGATCATTGCCGCCACAACTTATAAATGAAAGCGCTTATCATCCTTCTTGATGTACATTTTCTAGCTTCATTAAATCATTGTTCATTTTTACTGAATTACGCTATGTGGTCTTCCTTTTTTCTCTCCTCTCTTTGAATAGCCATGCCACATTGTTGAGAATCTGATATCATTCTTTACTGAATTACCCCTTAATGGAGATTATGATTCTATGAACATCTACAGAGGATTCTACCAGTCTCTGTTGCCTGACAACACAAGCTTGTTTGACTCAAAACTATTTGGCAAGCCTATATTACATTCAGTGGTGGTTTATTTCACTTTCAATATTTGTTTGCCCTTACTGTTTGGATGCCAGCATGATGGTTTGAAGATTCCATTCATTCATCCTTCTCACAGTTTTTGACTTTGACACTTAGCGCTACACTATATATTTTTCAGCGCAGCTAGAGAACTGACCACAGTGTGATCTCCTGCATAGTGTGGTCATAGGAAAGCAGAGGAAGTGGCAGGAACACCAGGGATTTCACACAAAGAAAACAATATAGTAATTTCTCATACAAGTAAAAGGAGGGACTTATCATGAATATAACATGTCGGGGTAACAAATGCTTTAAGCTCATTTAGGTTTACTTTTAAATATAATAAATAAATATAAATACACAAAAACACACATGCATACTGTTAATATATCCCTAATATATCCCTCCCTTGACCCCAAGGACCCACTCCACCGCCGTCCCATGACAGGCCTCAATGTACTCTCAAAGGTAATGGAAAAAGTAGTGGTACAACAGCTGCAACGGCATCTGGACACCCACAAGCTACTTGACCCATTTCAATCGGGTTTCCGTCCCGGACACAGGACTGAAACCACGCTGCTCAAAATATGGGACGATGCTCTCGAGGCTGCAGGCGAAGGAGAATCTTGTCTTCTAGTTCTGTTGGACCTAAGTGCAGCTTTCGACACTGTAGACCACAAACTTTTATTGACATGGCTAGCTGAAGTAGCCAGAGTCGCAGAAGGCGATTTATCTTGGTTCTCCTCTTTTCTGGAAAACCGATCGCAAACAGTGAAGCTAGGACCCTTTACATATGTGAAACGCACAGCGTCGTGCGGAGTCCCTCAAGGATCGCCTCTGTCACCGGTGCTGTTTAACATCTATCTTCGCCCTCTTTTTGAGATCATTAGCAGCCAAAAACTGCTTTACCACTCATATGCAGACGACACACAACTGTATTTCCCCATTGGCAACAAAAAGAATCACCACCTCAATCTAGAGACATGCCTCTCTTTGATAGAAGACTGGATGACAAAGAGTTATCTTAAACTCAACGGAGCGAAAACAGAACTTCTCCTGTTTCACGCCAAGCATTATAATCAACCTGCAACAGCATGGACACCCCCGCCCATTCTGGGCAAAATCATCACCCCTAGCGCCAAAGTCAAAAGTCTAGGGGTCATCTTTGACTCCTATATGACAATGGACGCACAAATAGGGGCAGTAGTCAGCGGATCTCACCATCTGCTGCGCCTACTACGCAGACTTACTCCTTTCATCCCCAAAGAAGACTTAGCGGTCGTGGTGGGAGCAGTTGTTAACTCCAGACTGGACTATGCAAATGCCCTTTACCTCGGACTCCCCAAGTACCAAATCGCTCGCCTGCAAGTCGTTCAGAATACGGCCGCCAGACTTGTGACTGGGAAAAAACCTTGGGAATCAATCTCACCTTCACTAGGAACCCTTCATTGGTTACCAGTAAAAGACAGAATTGTTTTTAAAGCTCTCTGTCTTACGCATAGATGTATTCATCGGAATGCTCCCCATTATTTATGTGAAAAAATAAAAGCCCACAATCCCAATCGTGTTTTGCGATCCACCAATCAAAACCTGCTCCAGATTCGGAAAGCCCACTACAAGTCCAAAGGAGAAAGAAGATTCGCGCTCCAAGGTCCCAGACTATGGAACGCTTTACCAACCAGCATTCGGTTGGAGGAGGATCACTTGGCATTCAGGAGAAAGATCAAGACCCATCTCTTTTGATATCAAAGAAGACAGGAACAACAAGCGCCCAGAGGCGATTTAGTTTGCATGTGCCGCGCTATATACGTTTTCATTCATTCATTCATTCATATATACATACACAGACATAATGGCTGTCTTCTGAAAATGCTAGTTTCCTTGCTATCTCTGGATTTAACAACTTGAGTAACTAATCAGGAAAAGTATGCTGCAAGTAAAGTTGTCCGAAAAGTTTGAGCTGACCAAAAGTTTGGACCGAACATTGCCTGTTCAACAAACACCCAAATTTATGGGGCAACCAGTGGGATGTTCACACAGTGCATTCAAGTATAAACAAGGGCAAGGATAAATCCAAGGAAAAATTTCAAGCCTACTTACTGACCAGGCCACGAACAAGCAAATCAACCTGTCTAACAATATGCGTTAAAAACAGGGGTTTAGTCTGCACACATTTGCAAATACATACATAAGCTACAGGCCCCGCCAAGGCACCCTGGTATCTGTTGTTCCTATCACTGACTGATGAGTGACTCCACAGTGGAAGCACATTCTAATGAGTAGATGGAGGCCAGATGCACTGAAGGGAGCCCACCCCTTCTTAAAGGAGAAGGTGCACGGGGCGCATGCACAGCTTCTGATCAAGGCAGACTTGTGAGACCTGAGCACCATCTCCTGCCGCCCTTTTGAGACTCCTGCTGACCGATCTGACACTCCATTCTCCACGGGAGTCATCTCCTCAGCCTCCTGCAGCAATCGTGCACCCTACTGGCAAAATTGGGGACCAAAGGCAGATGTATGAGGCAGTACTCAAGCCTCTGGCCTCCTCCAAGATGAATCACTTCCTGCATAGGCCCGCATCCATGGCCTTGAGTAGTCAAGACGGTGAACAGGGGGAAACAAAGCACTTTGAACCAGAGACAGGTACCCTTTTCGATATCACCCCCACTCCTACACAGGGGTCGCCCCCTCCTTGTTGACAGAAGAAGTATTGGAATGCCAAACTACAGTCTCTGCTCCAGGCCATCACTCACAACATTGCACCAGAAGTGGGAAAACTTGCCAAAAAACCGAGAGGGGAAATAGGCCAACTAGGAGAACGCACTGATATCCTGGAGTCCAAATTTGACAAACTAGTACAATAAGTGCTTGAGGAAGACAATGAAACCATAAAACATACATTCACTTAGCTCTAAGCACAACAGGAGGGCCTTGAAAATTGGGAACGCAGACAAAATCTGTGGATCAGAGGCATCCCTGTAGCGATGGAAGACAGAGACCTCCACTCCTACCTCCTGAGCCTGTTCAATGTAATAGCCACCAATATCCCTGATATAGATTGGCATTTGGACAGGGCCCACAGATCACTTGCTCCTAAGACCCCTAATGGAGCCAACCCAAGAGATGTGATTGTCAGGTTTCACTACTACGAAAGTAAAGTAGGTCTAACCATTGACACCCACAACCAATCCAGTGTTGAATTCAAAGGGTCCAGGATCCAGATCTTTATAAATATATTACCTATTACCTTGGCAAGAAGAAGACATCTTAGTCGGTTAACACTACATTTCCAAACCCACAAAGTCCTATATCGATGGGGGTCCCCCTTTCGCCTTTCTGCATTCTGTGATGGTGTACAATACTCCTTACGTGATCTTCAAGAGGGTGACAACTTTCTGCATAATCTGGGTTTACCACCTCTCCCTGATGAGGATCCTGTGCCGCTTCCTGGCACTCCTAAACCACCGGCAGCCCCGGGTCGCATCTGGACCCCAGTGAGGCAGAAATCATTCAAAACCAACTTCACACCCCAGAGGTGCCCTACTTTCAGATTTCCAACCTGAGCAACATTCTTATTGGCTACAGTCTTGATTTCCATTTCTACTTGGCCCCTTGATGTTTTTTTTTATATTTCTGATGTTTTTGATTGTCTAACAACCCCTTAGTGGGTTCACTTGCCCCCTTGCCTGTGGGGTGCACCGCCTGCTGTCTTCCAAGGCATCTTGGTCCAGCAGTTTGTTTATCCCCAAGATTTACGATTTATTGCCCAGACCTTTATACTCTGGAGGAAGGTGGGAGACCTCCCGCCCCCATTTTTGGAGTTCCTCATGCTCCCTCTCCCAGTCCAAGGCCTAGACTTGGACTTCCTGGAGGCGTTCAGCTTCCCAGGTTTCTGTCTAGATGACGTAAAGACTTTTTTTTATGTCTTTTTTTGTGCTTTTTCTTTTTGTTTTCTTTTTTCAGCTCCTTTTTTTGACCTGAGATTGCTACATCTCATAGACTTAATGGGCCAGATTCAGAAAGACTTGCGCTGGAGTATATCGATATGCGCCGCGTAAGTGTAAAGATGCACCGTAGTATCTATGTGCCGTACCCACCAAACTAGATGCGGCAGAAAACGGGCTTTCTCCGACCGGCTTAACTTTCCTACGCCAGAGTATCGTAAGCGCATTTTTTCGCTTGGCGCATCCGTCGCGCCTATTGATTTCCCATTCAGATATGCAAATGAGGGAGATATGCTGATTCGCGAACGGATTAGCACCAGACGCTGGCTACGCGCACCGCGCGTACGTCGTACGTCTAGCGCAAAGTTATTCCTACAAATAGCTGCTTTATCTTTACTCCTGACGGCCACAGGTCAGCAGGAGAGCAGCTACAGCAGCAGCGTTACCGACGAAAATAGCAAGCTGAACAACCACACTTGCAAGGACAACACCTCTGTGTGCCAACATGCCAGGGGCAGCCGTGGTCCTAGCACTACTAATGGGTCCCCCGGTACAGAGGAGGCGGGCACGTGAGAGGATATACCACACGCGCATGAGCCTCTTTGGCATGGGTGATGAGGAGGTGTATCGCCTCTTCAGATTCAGCCCAGATGCAATCCTTGAACTAACCACAACCCTGCAGGATGACATCACCAGCAAGACACACCGCTCACAAGCAGTGCAGCCACTGGTGAAGGTACTGGCAACACTTAATTTCCTTGCCAGTGGATCATTCCAGCGTACAAGTGGACTGGTGGCTGGGATGGTATGGGTTGTAAGGAGACCCCCCTACGCCGAAAAAACGGCGTGGGGGTCCCCCCACAATCTATACCAGACCAGTATCCAAAGCACGCCACCTGGCCGGTCAGGAAAGGGGTGGGGACGAGCGAGCGCCCCCCTCCTGAGCTGTACCAGGCCGCATGCCCTCAACATGGGGGGGTCAGGTGCTCTGGGGCAGGGGGGCGCACTGCGGCCCCCCCACCCCAGAGCACCCTGTCCCCATGTTGATGAGGACAGGGCCTCTTCCCGACAACCCTGGACGTTGGTTGTCGGGGTATGCGGGCGGGAGGCTTATCGGAATTTGGGAGCCCCCTTTAATAAGGGGGCCCCCAGATACCGGCCCCCCACCCTAAGTGAATGAGTATGGGGTACATCGTACCCCTACCCATTCACCTGCAAGCAAAGTGTAAACACAAATAAACAACACCGGGTATTAAAATATTTTATTAGTCTGCTCCGGGGCCCCCCTCTCTTCTAGCTCTTTCACGAGGGGGGGCTTGCTTCTTTGACGTCTTCGGGTGGGGGCCGCTCTTCTTCCCGCCATCTGGTTCTCTTCTGCCGCCGGGGGGGTTGCCTTTATAAAATCGCCCCCCCCCCTGCAGGCTTCCTCCGACGTCTTCGGCATGGGGGTGGTGTGCCCAGGCTTCTGTCTTCTTCTTCTTCCGTCTTCTTCTGTCGCCTTCTCCTTCTTCTTCTGCCTTCTGCTGTCTTCGCTTCTTCTTTCCTTTAGATGTTGACACGTCGCATTCCTCTTGCTGCAATGCCGGGTGCGCGGCTCGCACCGATTTATATAGGCCACCTACGACGTCAGAGTCCCATCATGCTCCAGTGGGTAGGTATCACGTGGGTAGGTACTGGAGCATGATGGGACTGTGACGTCGTAGGTGGCCTATATAAATCGGTGCGAGCCGCGCACCCGGCATTGCAGTGAGAGGAATGCAACGTGTCAACATCTAAAGGAAAGAAGAAGCGAAGACAGCAGAAGGCAGAAGAAGAAGGAGAAGGCAGAAGGCGACAGAAGAAGAAGACAGAAGACTGGGCACACCACCCCCCACCGAAGACGTCGGAGGAAGCCCGAAGGGGGGGGCGCTTTTATAAAGGCGACCCCCCGGTGGCGGAAGAGAACCAGACGGCGGCAAAGAAGAGTGTCACCCACCCCCCGCCGAAGACGTCGGAGGAAGCCCGCAGGGGGGGGTGCTTTTATAAAGGCGACCCCCCGGCGGCGGAAGAGCACCAGATGGCGGGAAGAAGAGTGGCCCCCACCCGAAGACGTCAAAAAAGCAAGCCCCCCTCGTGAAAGAGCTAAAGAAGAGAGGGGGGGCCCCGAAGCATACTAATAAAATATTTTAATACCCGGTGTTGTTTATTTGTGTTGCAGTGTGCTTGCAGGTGGATGGGTAGGGGTACGATGTACCCCATACTCATTAATTTAGGGTGGGGGGCCGGTATCTGGGGGCCCCCTTATTAAAGGGGGCTCCCAGATTCCGATAAGCCTCCCGCATACCCCGACAACCAATGGCCAGGGTTGTCGGGAAGAGGTCCTGTCCTCATCAACATGGGGACAGGGTGCTCTGGGGTGGGGGGGCCGCAGTGCGCCCCCCTGGCCCAGAGCATCTGACCCCCCCATGTTGAGGGCATGCGGCCTGGTATGGCTCAGGAGGGGGGTGCTCGCTTGTCCCCACCCCTTTCCTGACCGGCCAGGCGGCATGCTTTGGATACGGGTCTGGTATGGATTGTGGGGGGACCCCCACGTCGTTTTTTCGGCGTAGGGGGGTCTCCTTACAACCCATACCAGACCTAAAGGCCTGGTATGCTCCTGGGGGGGAACCCATGCCGGATTTTTATTTAAAAATCCGGCGGGGAGTTCTCCCTCAGGATTCATACCAAACGCTGCATGTAGAATTGGCGGGAATCCAAGTCGGATCCCCGTCGCTTCTATGACGGCATTGTCCCCATCGCAGCAAGCCAGCTCAGCTCTGGCTCCCGCGATGGGGCTCGTAGGTGGTCAATCTCGCTGAGAAAGGGAGCGAGATTGACACAATATCGCAGTCACCTACTGTATGTACCCCTTGCACCATGGAATCTTTTACCTAATGTATACTGTACAATGTATCAAATGCTTTTTTACCAGGTTAAGACATCATGGCCCTGAAATTTCTTACATGTAATGTTAAAGGTTTAAACTCTATTCAAAAGAGATGGCTGGCTTTGAAAGAGTTTAAAGCTTCTAGAGCAGATGTAATTCTAGTCCACGAGACTTACTTCCGCTCTGGGGGATCCCTACAATTGACCAGTAAAAACTTCCCGATATCTTTCATGGCTTCGGACCCATCTGGAAAAGCAGGCGTGGCTATCTTAATTAATTGATTATGTCCATTACGAGTTAAATCTTCCTATCTGGACCCCATGGCAGATTTATTATCCTGGACTGCTCATTTCTCACCAAATCTCTTACTATTGTTAATGTTTATGCTCCCAATTCTGGTCAGATCTGATTCCTTTCCACTATGTTTGACATTCTGGACAAGTTCTCCCTACACTTTATGATACTTTGTGGAGACTTTAATATGACCATATCTTCCAGCAAAGAGAGACACATTCTGTTCCCTTTCACATCATCGATCAAACCTGATCACCTTTCCAAATCCTTCTGTAAACTTATCAGAGCTAAAAATCTTTTAGACATCTGGAGAATCAAACATCCTAACATAAACAATACACATTCTATTCATACCCTCACAAGCTTTACTCAGATTAGACCACTTCTTTATCTCCTCACCCCTCCTGATGTCCAAGGTCTTCTCTGAAATTAATTACATAACTTGGTCAGACCATTCCTCTGTACATTTAGATATGGCCCTCTCCTCTGCTTTCCCCAGAACTTGTCATTGGCGACGCAATGAGACCTTTCTCCATATTCCCAAAACCAGAACTCCTCTCTCTAATGTTTCAGCAGAGTATTGCTAAATTAACACAAACACAGTTTAAGAGCCCACCACCCTGTGGGAGGCCCACAAGGCTGTCTTCCAGGGACAGTGCATTGCTACAGGTTCAGGCTTAAAAAAAGATGCCGCATCCCAACATATGACTATTTTGTCTAAACTCTGCAAGGCTGAAAGACTACTGCTGTCTTCCCCTACGGTGGCTGGGCTCCGAACCTTTGTTTAACTCCGAAATCAACTTAAATCACTGAAAATTAAAGAAATCGATAAATATCTTTTATGGTCCAAACAAAAATGTTACGAATACTTGAACAAACCCTACAGAATGTTGAAGAATAAGCTGAAAACTTGCCTCTTTCACTCATCTCCAGATTTTCTCAGGCAAGCGGATGGAACCCCCACCTATTGCCCTCTCACTATGTCCAAAGTTTTTGGAGACTTTTATCGCCAATTGTACAATTGTCTGCAATCAGACCCTACCTAATTTTTACGCAAGAGAGATTTAACTCCTTCTTTAATTCTTTACATCTACCCAGATTCTCATCTTAACAGCTCTCATCTCTGAACTCTGAAGTCACCCCCGAGGAGTTAGCTGATGTAGTTAAACACCTCCCTACCCAAAAATCCCCTGGCCCAGACGGTCTACCATATTCCTATTATAAAACGTTCTTACCCATTTTGAGACCACATTTGATTTCATTATTTGCCTTATTATTTAGAGGTACTGCACCCCATCCCACAGCTCCATGAATGGGACAGGAAAATGTATGGACAGCCGCACTCCAAAAAACCTTTTGAGGCTGTCTTTATTTTTTTTAAAAAGGAATGAAACCGCACTACAAAATCACAGCAGAACAACAAGGGAAAACTTTTGTTGTTCTGTTGTGATTTTGTAGTGCGGTTTCATCCCTTTTTTTTTCAAGATAACCTCAAAAGGTTTGTTGGAGTGCGGCTGTCCATACATTTTCCTGTCTCATAGATTGCCCAGTGCATTGCCAGCACCCTTGCTTTCCTGGGAGGATATTGATCACATAAGCGGAACCACCTGGAGCGGTAATTCTCCTTCCCCAGTTACTCCATGCCCACATTTCCGTGATCCCAAAACCTGGCAAGGATCCCTCTGTCCCCGACATTGTGAATACAGATGCTGGTGTTCTCATATTAATACCACAGACAGGGATGGGCAAGTATTTGTACTTGGTGTAGTGTCTCATCTGCACAGTGTGCACCTAAAGCTACGTGAATACACTTGCTGGTGTTCTCATATTAATAATGTGAGCCCAGAGAAAGGGGGTGCCCAAAAAGAACAGCAATCTGGCAGTCATAGTCATAGTTAGTCAGGTTGAAAAAAGACACTAGTCCATCCAGTCCAAGCACAAAAAAAAAAATAAACAAACAAAATACAAAACACAGTACAAACCCATACACCCAACTCCATACCCACAGTTGATCCAGAGGAAGGCAAAAAAAAAACCAGCAGAGCATGATCCAATTTGCTACAGCAGGGGAAAAAGTTCCTTCCTGATCCCCCGAGAGGCAATCGGATTTACCCTGGATCAACTTTACCTGCAAATCTTAGTACTCAGTTATATTCTGTACATTTAGGAAAGTATCCAGACCTTTCTTAAAGCAATCTACTGAGCTGGCCAGAACCACCTCTGGAGGGAGTCTTTTCCACATTTTCACAGTTCTTGCTTTGAAGATACCTTTCCATATTTGGAGATGAAATCTCTTTTCCTCTAGACGTAAGGACTCGTACACACAACCGTTTTCCTTGACAGAATCCATCAAGAAACTTGGTGGCAGAGTTTTTTTGCTGAGGAAAACGGTCATGTGTATGTTTTACATCAAGAAATCTGTTGTGGAATTCGATGAGAAAAAAAGAGAACAAGATCTCTTTTTCCTCGTCGGAAGTCTCAATTTCCTCGTTGTGTTCCTCGTCGGGCTGGTTTTCGAGGAGAAACACGTTTGTGTGTATGCTTAGAAACCCGTGCATGCTCATAATAAAGTATGAGACGGGAGCACATCTTCGTTGCGTTTGTAATGGAGATAGCACATTTGTCACGCTGTAACAGACTGAAAAGTGCAAATCGTCTCTTACCAAACTTTTACTTAACATGCAGTAACATGGTATTAGCAAAAGCAGCCCCAAGGATTGTGCCAGTGGAATCGAACTTCCCCTGCCATCGTATGTGTACGTGAATATGTACGTCACCGCTTTTGAGAACGACAAGATTTGGTCTTGACTGTGTGTAAGAAAAGAAAGCTTGTCAAGTTTCTCGACAAGCCTAACAAGGAACTCATTGAGGAAAACGATGTTTCATTTACGACGAGTTCCTCAGTCGTGTGTACGAGGCCTAAAGAGTGCCCTCAGCTGCAGCATACTGCCAGGTTTGCTACAGTGTTGAGGAGGGAGGGAATTATGAGGTCACTGACTCCACGTGGGTGCCTGATAGGAGAGAGGAAGAGGCACATCTCCAATGAGGCAGGATGCCCTCCAGGGGCCAGCTTAAGGGCATCACACCGCAGAACTTTGCATGTGCAGGGCGCTGCTGTTCTTTGGTGTGGACCTTTTTTGAGATGAGCGCATCAGATCGCACCACTGCTATTTGCAACATATGTCGCAAGCATATCTCGAGTGGCCAAAACATCACCCGCTTGGGCACCACATGCTTGACCAGACATATGTCGACCTGCCATGCAGTTCGTTGGCAAGCGTACCTCAAAGACACACACCAAAGAACAAAGTGGACCTCTCCTTGCTCCTCATCAGCTGGGATCTCCAACCCCACTATACCTTCAGTCATCTCTTAAGCCTGCACTGATAGGACTGAAGGTGTAGAATTAGGTGTGTCACAGCCAAGTACTTGCGGCAATCTACTATCGATACACCAACATCAGATTGTACCAGGCAAATTTTCCTGCCCCAGCTGCTGCAGCGCCAAAAGAAGTTCGCTCCCTGCCATCCACATGCCCAGCAGTTGAATGCTAGCTTAGCTAAATTGCTAGTACTTCAACTGCTGCCTTTTCAGTTGGTAGACTCTGTACCTCAGTGGCAGGTTTCCAAGCGCCACTTTTTCTCACGGAAGGCGATTCCGGCTCTCTACCGGCTGGCTGACCTCCAAAAGGAATACAACCTGCCCAAGAACCACCTAATCTGTGACATGCCTACCGGGTGGAACTCTACATTGGCCATGCTGCAGCGGCTGGACACGTATCAGAGGGCCATCAATGAGTATCTGTGCCAATATGGCACCAGGACAGGGTCAGGGGAGCTATTTTTTCCCCCACGCCAGTGGGCCATGATCAGGGATGCATGCACTGTCCTGTCACCATTTGAGGAGGCCATGAGAATGGTGAGCAGTGACAGTGCATGCATCAGTGACACTGTCCTTCTTATCCACCTGTTGGAGCACATGCTGCGTGGAATAATGGACAGGGCACTTGAGGAAGAACAGAGGGAGGAAGAGGAGGACTTTGTTACCTCTTAAGGACCCCTTTATACAGACAGTGTTCCTGCTGGCCCTCTGATCACTAGGGATGAGCCGAACACCCCTGGGTTCGGTTCGCACCAGAACCTGCGAACAGACCAAAAGTTTGTGTGAACTTTAGAACCCTGTTAAAGTCTATGGGACTCAAACATTTGAAATCTAAAGTACTAATTTTAAAGGCTAATATGCAAGTTATTGTCTTAAAAAGTGTTTGGGGACCCGGGTCCTGCCCCAGGGGACATGTATCAATGCAAAAAAAGTTTTAAAAAACTAACGTTTTTTTAGGAGCAGTGATTTTAATAATGCTTAAAGTGAAACAATAACATTTAAATATTCCTTTAAATTTCTTACCTAGGGGGGTGTATAGTATGCCTGTAAAGTAGCGCTTGTTTCCTGTGCTTAGAACTGTCCCTGCACAAAGTGTAATTTCTGAAGGAAAAAAGTCATTTAAAATCACTCACCTTAGGGTCTGGTATGGATATTAAGGGGAACCCTGCGTCAAATTAAAAAAAATGATGTGGGGTTCCCCCCAAATATCCATTCCAGACCCTTCAGGTCTGGTCTGTATTTTAAGGGGAACTCCACCCCACTTTAGACTTCAAACGTTCGAGTGCCATAGACTTTAACAGGGTTCTAAAGTTCACACAAACTTGCCGCGAACACCACAAATAGTTCGCTGTTCGGCGAACAGGCAATGTTCGAGTCGAACATGAGTTCGACTCGAACTCGAAGCTCATCCCTACTGATCACACAGGAAAAGCATGAGGAGGATTGTGTCAGCATGGAGGTGGAGCCTAGCACTCAGCATCAGCAGCAGTCTTCAAGGGATCAATTACAGTCCCAAGAAACCCATGGACTTGTACGTGGCTGCGGATCATTTCGTCCTCAGTGACCCACAGGACTCCGCACTGAATGCCTCAGCAAACCTAGGCTGCATGGCCTCCCTGATCCTGCAAAGCCTGCTGAAGGATCCTCATATTTGTGCTATCAAGGAGAGGGATCATTACTGGCTGGCAACCCTCCTTGATCCACGTTACAAGGGTAAGGTTGCGGACCTTATCTTGCCGGCGCAGAGGGAGCAGAAGATAAAACATCTTCGGTAGGCCTTGCAGAAAGGTCTGTGCAATGCGTTCCCAGAGACTGGGAGGTTACAAAAGCCTGTTCCTGGACAACATATTGCTGAGGCTTCGGTCAGTCAAAGAAGGAGCGGTGGAGAAGGTGGCCGTCTGACCGATGCGTTCAGGCAATTTTTTAGTCCGCAGCCCCATGGTATGACCGGGTTCCAGCAACCATCGCCAGTGTCTGTTTTACATGGTGCGGAAATACCTAGGGGCAAGATCAGACTTGGACACCTTTCCCAGCGAAAATCCTCTGGGTTATTGGGTCTTGAGGATGGATCACTGGCCAGAGCTTGCACAGTATGCAATTGAGCTTCAAGACTACCTATGCTGATGCTGAGTGACTATCCTGTCATGCTGAGTGACTATCCTTTTCCTCCTCAATTATCACGCTGATAGCTTGTAAGAACATTTTTGGTTCTAGGCACCGCCACCAGTGGCTAAGGCCCAATTTTTCTGCCCCTGTTTAACAGGGGCATGTAATTACAATGTTTGATGCAATACTTTGCAGCAGGGCTCATTCCTGTGCTCTAACTAGAGTATCTGTGAGGGGTTGCAGTGTTGTGGCACCAGCACCAGTGCCTAAGGCCCAATTTTTCTGCCCTTGTTCAACAGGGGCATGTAATTACAATTCTTGATCTAATATTTAACAGCAGGGCCCATTCATGCGCCCACCAAGAGTAACTGTGAAGACTTACAGTGTTGTGGCACCAGCACCAAAGGCCCAATTTTCCTACACCTGTTAAACAATGGCATGTATTTACAATTCTTCATATAATAGTTCACAGCAGGGCATTCCAGCACCCACCAAGACTTTGGGGCCTACAGTGTTGTGGCAAAACCAACACCTAGGGCCCAAATTTCTGCAGAGTATTTATGGCAGGTCCCTACTTTCAAACATCCAACTTACAAACGACTCCTACCAGCAAACGAAAGGAGACAACAGGAAATGAGAGGAAATCTACCCTTAGGAAGGGATATTCTCTTCTGTAAGAGGTGTCTCCTGTCCACTGATGCTTTATCACCAATCCTTGTTTCACTAAAAAACACAAATTTTCAAAAAAACATTTGTCAATGGGATATAAAGTGAGGTGAAATCTTCTGAACAGATGCACAGACAGCAAATCAAATGTTAACCCTTCTCTATGTTTTCCAAAAAGCTTAAAAATAGATTTTTGGGCTGGAGCTACACTTTAAAAATGGACCAGTTCAAAATTACAAACAGATTCTACTTAACAACAAACCTACAGTCCCTGTCTTGTTTGCACCGCCTGTATACTGCTGTTCAAAGTATATAGGGCCAAAGGGTCTGGTAATGACCTGGGGGAGGGGGGGGAACACATGCTATTTTTCTCAATGATTTTCATCCATATTGCAGGGACCAGACATTACATTAAAGCTGCAAGCTGTTTTAAATTACGTTTTTCCTATAGAAATGTCATTTTGTGCAGGGACAGTTCTAAACACGGGAAACATGTGCCACTTCACAGGCATAATATAGACACCCCCCAGGTATGATATTTAAAGGAATATTTCAATTTTTTTTTTCACTTTAAGCATCATTAAAATCACTGCTCCCGAATAAACAGCCGTTTTTAAAACTTTTTTTTTGCATTGATACATTTTCCCTGGGGCAAGACCTGGGCCTCCAAATCCGTTTTAGGACAATACCTTGCATCTTCCAACTAGGCTGGATACCCATATTGATAGGTTTATGATGTGCATTCTTTAATATTCATCACATGCCAATAGCACGGCAGCTTAGTATACATCAGTGGCACTTCAGTCCATGCCATCAAATCCTTTTTGCATATACATAAAATAATGCACAACTCATTGCTCAGACATTGTTTGATTAATTGCTTGTAACAATGGATTTACTGTTGGCCACCATTATGTCAACCTTTAAATAGATATTTTGCCAATCTAATGAATGATCTTATATTTATAAAATAGTATCAAATGCTGAACAGTGTCAAAGATTATTAACTTTTGACTGAAAGTATTTTTATTATACAGTTAGTATTGCTTTAGTTCATGCCTTATTCTTTAGCTGATCTCTACTTTTATTTAGCATTACTTGTAGACCAAATATTGTATATTTCCCAGCAAGCTGAAGTTTTGATTCTACAAAGTAAAACATTTTGACTTTTGATACTTGGAAGATCCTAACCTCCATCAGTAATATCCTGCTGATCATTACAACTGCAATAACGTTGTCATTCAACAACCCGGGCTGTTTCTTGTGCACTGGATTTTTGACATTTTTATTCACATACCAAATGTCTCTGAGTTTACAGTAGTGATATGTATAATAATTTTATTTCTAAATCTCACATAGATTTTTATATATTTTCTTTTTTTATTTAGGATGCATGTGCATTTAAATAAACAAACAATCTTCAATTTGATAAATTCTCAAATCTGCAAAATCACCCTACAAATTAAATAGAAAAGTTTTGACTGTTCAAAGATGAGCTAGGCAAGCTGGCATTGATCCCTACAGCAATTCTTAGGAGAGCTGTTTGCCTTAGATCAAATAGCCCATTCTTTTGTTACAACTGTGTTTCATTAGCCACACGGTTTGAAGTGTTACAACACAACCTTTCTTAATCTGCTTGAAAACAGTGGATCAAACAAGGCATAGACAAAGCAATCTACTAGCTGAAAAACTGACAAATAATTGTTTGGGGGGAAATAATAGCAGCACAGATTTTTCTATATGTAAGCCCAAAATAACAATTGTTACCTTATTATATTTGTTAGGGAGCTATATAGGTTTGGATGATAACAATTTATGCTATGTTCTTGTTTTTGTTTTTACCCTTTACTTGTTTCAAGATAAAGGCATTTTAGTATTTCTAAAAGTGTTTTATTAATTAAAGGGGTTGTAAAGGTAAAAAAAAAATGTTTCCCTAAATAGCTTCCTTTACCTTAGTGTAGTCCTCCTTCACTTACCTCATCCTTCAATTTTGCTTTAAATGTTGTGAGGGATTAACTCGGTAGCGGGTGTGTGTGACCCCCTGGATGGGTTCACTACACTCTGAACTGTACAAAAAGGCAGTTGAGGATGATTGAAAACAAATGATATGGTTTATTTTTCCATATTGCTGGATACACGTGCAAGCATCAAAACAGCATAACCAAAACAAAACATAAAATAAACCCTTGCCACTTGGGGCGTCTACCTTCTCAGCACAGGAACCTACCTATGGAGTCTGGCACAGCCTACTGCTGGGCAGACACTGCTGGTCCTACAGCAGAAAACAAAAAGTCTCTTTAATATTTCTCACACAGAAATATCCATCAGAACCTCACCTCTTCAGTAGGGTTTGTGACTGCTCCTTCACTCACACAGCCTCAGGATGCAGCAATCATTCGTTATCCTTAGGCTGTCTTTATAGGGGCTTTAATTGCTTAATTCTGAACAGCTGAAGCCTTCCAACGCCCTAAAGCTCTCTGGCCATTTTCTGCAGCCGACGCCCAATAGTAATTGGTGTATTGTCTAAACAAGGCAGAAAAGTTCCTCTCGTCTGTGACAACACACACAGATTTTTCCTGACTTCCTGTCACAATGTCCTTATTTCTTCTGAGAAATCCTCACTTCCTGTTCTTCTGTCTGTAACTACACACAGTAATGCGACACTTTCTCCCTGGTGTGGAGAAATCCTCTTGGGGGGGAGGGGGTGAGCAGGAGGGTCAGGACGCTCTCTACTTTGCAGATAGAGAAAGGAGCTGTGTGTTAGTGTGTGTCCTGACACTCCTGCTCGCCCCTCCCCCCTCAAGAGGCTTTCTCCACACCAGGGAGAAAGTGTTGCATTACTGTGTGTAGTTACAGACAGGAGAACAGGAAGTCAGGATTTCTCAGAAGAAATAAGGTCATTTAAAAGCAAAATTGAAGCATGAGGTAAGTGAAGGAGGACTGCACTAAGGTAAAGGAAGCTATTTAGGGGAAATATTTTTTTTACCTTTACAACCCCTTTAAGGCTACAATGTAATACATTTTATCAAACACTGCAAAATAAAGAACACCTATATAGAGGAAACATGATGTCTGCTATTGTCGACCACCTCCAAAAAAGTAAGTTGCCTGGCTGTTTCTGACTTAAGCATGCAAACAATTAAGTCAGAAAATCAAAACTCTAGGCGTACATAAAGGCAAAATTGTTTTTCACTTCGCAAGTGAAATTCCCACATAGTTTAGTGAATAAAAAAAAAACACGTTTTTTTTTGCTTGCACATGATTGGATGATGGAAGTCAGCAGAGCTTTACCTCATTCACTAAGCTCTAAGCACTAAGGGAACAGTCTATTTGAGTTTAGTAAATCACCCCAAATGTTTTGGTGCTACTGAACCTATTGGAGTTTGGATTACCCATTCTGGGTAAAACTATCACCCCTAACACCAAAGTCAAAAGTCTCTGAGTCATTTTCAACTCCTACATGACAATGGATGCACAAATAGGGTCTGTAGTCAGCGGATCCCATCATATGCTGCGCCTACTACGTCGACTCACCCCCTTTATCCCAAAAGAGGACATTGCAGTCGTGGTGGGAACAATCATCAATTCCAGACTCGACTATGCAAATGCCCTCTATCTAGGGCCGCGTACACACAATCGAATTTATCTGCTGAAACTGGTCCGACGGACCGTTTCATCAGACATCTCCGATCGTGTGTATGGGCTAGCGGACAGGTTTGTCCATTGGACAAATTTCAAAGCATGCTTTAAAATTTGTCCGCTACAAACCTGTCCGTCGGATATGTCCGCTGGTTAGTACACTAATAGATTCGACGTATGCGTGGAAGTATTTTACTTTCTGGAGTGGTGACGTGGCGGCGTCAACGTCACCGCCACTTTACCCTGTCCTCAAACCGAGGGGATTTTCGTCCGATGGTGTGTACACGCCATCGGTCCAAAATCCGATGAGACATATCCGCTGCAAACGGTCTGTCGGACATGTTTGAGCGGACATGTCTCATCGTGTGTGCGCGGCCTAGGACTCCCCAAATACCAAATCACTCGTCTGCAAGTTGTTCAAAATACGGCTGCTCGATTAGTGACTGCCATAAAACCATGGGAATCAATCTCGCCTTCGCTGAGATCCCTTCATTGGCTGCCAGTAAAAAAAAAAAACACCCTCCAAGCTCTCTGCCTAAAGCATAAGTGTATTCACGGAAACGCCCCCCCAATATCTATGCGAAAAAATAAAAGGCCATAACCCAAATCGCATTCTGCGATCCACAAATCAAAACCTGCTCCAAATACCCAAAGCCAGATACAAGTCCAAAGGAGATCGGAGATTTGCAGTCCAGGGACCTCGGCTGTGGAATGCACTACCAACCATCATCCGACTAGAGTCTGACCACTTGGCCTTCAGGAGAGAGATTAAAACCCATCTCTTCTGAGGTCAAGGGGTTTCCTTACCCAAGGAATGGAAAGAGCGCCCAGAGCCGATTCAGTTCGCATGTGTTGCACTCTATACGTTTTTCACTCACTCACTCAACATGACAGAAAAGCAAGTAGAATTTTTTAAAGAAGAGGACAGCAATGTCATCCTCTATATTTTTATATTAAATACAAATATCCAAAAAAAGTAGGGTACCTGTACTTAAATGCATTGTAGTTGTCCCAGCCATGTGGCTTTGATGGACAGGCACAGATTATAATGCCACGACTGGGAGCATACCACTGCAAGCAGCTTTTATTTTTAGAATATGCTAAGGGTTTACTTGTTCTTCACGATGACAGGACTCTTGTTGGCCATAATTAAACATTCCCTGTAGAGCCTTTTACTAGCTATTCTTGTTTACTATTTTATTAATTTTGTTTTCTTTTAGCCATTTAACTAGATTAATACTGTAGTCAATAGATAATTACCATTCATTTTTTTTTTTTACTTATATCTAGTATATCTGGTATACTTTCCTCTGTACAATAAAGTCGATTGTAACCTTCTTAGTATGTAAGTCTCATTGCTCATATTTTGTGTCTATCCTCAATATTGTCTCAGTGCAGGTTATCTTTCTGCTAAATTTTCACTGTTCTTGGGCCCCCTTCTTTCATTACCCCCCCATACTCTACCAAATTACGATTCCCCTACCGTATTATTATTACTTATTTACAACATATATATGTATAGAAATCCCTTGCCACTTACCGTATCTCACAAAAGTGAGTACACCCCTCCCATTTTTGTAAATACTTTATTATATGTGACAGCACTGAAGAAATTACACTTTTTACAATGTAAAGTAGTGAATTTGCTGTCCCCTCAAAATAACTCAACACACAGCCATTAACCATTTACGGACCAACCGCTGCAGGAATACGTCGCTACTTTAAAGAGAAAGACCGTTGTTATGGTAGCAACTAGCTACCATAACCCCAGTACCCTCTTTAAGAGCGGGTGGTTCGCTTTCAGATAAAAGTGGTCTCTGCAGCGATTCCGTTGCAAGATCACATTTATTGGCGGCGGGAGAGGGGTCCCTGCTTACTGGAGCTGTTGGCAGTGGCAGAGGTGATCCGGTCCTGTCCCTGGGCTGACATGTAGATGAGTGAGGGGAAGATGGCCCCCACCCATCTCCATATCATTGCAGGGCACAAACAACATTCAAACGTCACTTCCGCCCCAATGCTCTTAAAGGGACTTACTTTTTTCTTTTAATGACATAACATTTTTTTTATTGCATTTAAGTCTAAATATGAGATCTGAGGTCATTTTGACCCCAGATCTCATATTTAACCACTTCAATACCCAGCCATAGAAAATTGACGGCCTGGGATGGGATTTACCATCCTAAGTGGCCGTCAATTGACGGCCTGGGCATTGCAGGCGAATATCTGGATGATGCCTGCAGCCAGAGGCATCATCCAGATATCCTCTTCTTCAGCCGACGATTCTGCACAATGTAAGAACAATCATAGCGGCGGTTCCGCCGCTTGATCGTTCTTACAGGCCGCGGGAGGGGACATCCCCCCCCTCCCGCCGACATCCGGTGCTTTTCCGGGCTTACCTGTGCCTTCGGGGGCCCGGAAAACGAATCGTCGTCGGCGGCAGGAAGCATAGAGATGACTGGTGACCAGATGGTCACCAGTCATCTCAATGACCGTCGGAGGACCCAGGCGCGATCTGATGACGTCACACCCGGGTCCCCGTAAGTAAACAAAGCCGCAATTGCGGCTGTAAGCCCCCATTCATGAGATCGGTGAATTTTTTTTCACCGATCTCATGGTTTCCAGCCTGGAGGAGAGATGTGAGGTCTTATTGACCCCACATCTCTCCATAAAGAGGACCTGTCACACACATTTCCTATTACAAGGGATGTTTACATTCCTTGTAATAGGAATAAAAGTGGAAAAAAAAATGAAAAAAAGTGTAAAAATAAATAAAAAATAAGTCAAAAAAATAAATAAAAGATAAAAAAAAAATTAAAACGCCCCTGTCCCCGATAGCTCGCGTGCAGAAGCGAACGCACACGCAAGTCCCGCCGACATATGTAAACGCCATTTAAACCATATAAGTGAGGTATCGCCGCGTGCGTTAGAGTGCCAGCAACGAATCTAGCACTAGATCTCCTCTGTAAATCTAAACTGTAACCTGTAAAAAATTAATAAAGCGTTGCCTATGGAGATTTTTAAGTACCGAAGTTTGGCGCCATTCCATGAGTGTGCGCATAATTAAAGCGTGACATGTTGGGTATCTATTTACTCGGTGTAACATAATCTTTCACATAATACAAAAAAATTGGGCTAACTTTACTGTTTTGTTATTTTTTTAATTCATAAAACAATTTTTTTACAAAAAAAAGGCGTTTGAAAAATAATTGCGTAAATACCGTGCAAGATAAAACTTTGGAATGACTGCCATTTTATTCCCTAGGGTGTCTGCTAAAAAAAACATATATAATGTTTTGGGGGTACTGTGTAATTTTCTAGCAAAAGAATGATGATTATTACATGTAGGAGAGAAGTGTCAGAATAGGCCCGGTATGGAGGTGGTATAAAAGCCTGGTATTGAAGCGGTTAAAAGGATCTGTCATTATTTTTTTCTATTACAAGGGATGTTTACATTCCTTGTAATAGGAATAAAAGTGACCCAATTTTATTTATTTACTTTAAAAACAGTGTAAAAAAAAAAAAAGTAAAATAAATAAGAAAAAAAATAATGTATCGCTACAATCGTTATTAGCAATAATTCTAGACCTCCTCTATAACTCAAAACATACAACCTGTAGAATTTTTTAAGCATTGCCTATGGATATTTTTAAGGGTAAACGTTTGTTGCCATTCCACATGCAGACACAACTTTGAAGTGGTTAAGGTTATCTTTTACAATATAAAAAAATGGGCAAAGTTTACTGTTGTCTTATTTTTCTATTCAAAAAAGTGTAATCTTTTTCCAAATATTGCACTTGTAAAACCGCTGTGCAAATACGGTGTGACAAAAAGTATTGCAATGGAGGGGCGTGGTTTGGCCACTGCCAAGAATGGCCACCTGAGACTGGTGTTCTCTCACAGTGGGGAGAAAGACAGCATCTGCCGCGGCTCACTCTGGCCGATTGATGGACCTTTGCCCAGGGATCATTCCCAGCATGTCCCACAAAAAAAAACAGAATGGTCCCAGACTTCCAGCCTAAGACTGGGGCCAGGAACCGTCAAGATGGCACTGGAGCACAGCTCAAGTAGGCACACTGCTCTTATCTGGCTAGGTACTCCCTGGATCTTCCTTCAGATGCTGAAGAAGACACCATGGAGATCCCTCTCCCTTCCAGAGAGATGTCTAAACAATCAGCTCCTTCTCCCTCTGGCTCTCCAAATATGAAAGGGCATGTAAGTAAAAAAAAGCAGCAATGGGACTCGTACGTAGGGGAGGATGGTACAGCTGGGGACACAGACATACTGGTTGAACTTCCCACCTCAGACAATACTGCCTCAGAGCACTCACTGAAAAACATGTAACTCTCCCTAAAGAGAGATTTACAAAGAGAAATTCATAAATCAGTGATGCAGATACAGTCTCAAGTTGATCATATTGGAGAACACACCTCACAACTAGAGAAGCAGATGTCTGGATGCACAACTGCACATAATGAGCTAGTTTATGCTCACATGGACCAGGAAGAAGAAATTCAACAACTTAAAAATAAAATGGTTGACCTTGAAGATCGATCAAGGAAGAACAATATTTAGTTTAGGGGGATCCCCGGGTCGGTCCCCAAAAGCGATCTGATACCTTGCATTCAGCAACTCTCCCTGACCACTGTCCAAAGGACTTTATTATTGCTCAAGCCCACAGAATCTTTAAACCCAAACACCTTCCTGTCTCTGTCCCAAGGGACGTACTTGCAAGAGTCCATTTCTTTCATGTCAAAGCTTGTATAATGTCAGCTGCCAGCTCCATGAAATCACCCCCAGAGCCCTATAATAAATTCTCCCTTTTCACAGACTTCTCTGCTTACACAGCTCAATCAAGAAGGGACTTTGCTCCTATCATTAGGATCCTCAGAGATAATAATATCACCTACTAATGGGGTTTTCCAACTCAGATCCTAATTACATATCAAGGCAAATCAGTTTCTGTCCTCACCCCCCAGAGAATAGATTTAAGCATCTACACAACTGGGGACTGATACCTCATGCCACTCCACAAAACATAGGCAACAGCTCTCCTTCCAGAATCCCCTCACATTGGGCAACAGTAGGACAAGCTTGACTGATTTCTTATTTGTGCTCCCATCTGCACTGAATTCTCAGAGTGTGGTAGACCACACTTCATGCTTGGTTTCCCTCTGTGACATGGCACCAATCCTGGTTTATGTCTGCGCCCCAGACGAGTTGTATGCTATGCACACCTAGGCGAATTGTGTTTCTGTATGTTTTCCTTGTTTTGTTGTTTGTTCTTAAGTTTCACAGTAACTTACCTTCCTATTCAACTGATGCTAAAAGACGTATGTACAAGTTGATTCAGGCCTCATTGTCTCCCAGGGTATTGCAAGATGTTAAATATACTCATGCTACAAACCCTATCCTATGTAATGACGCATAGTTACAGCATGCCCTCATACAGCATTACATGCCTTCACTATGCCAATTAAAATCACAACTATAAATTCCAAGGAACTTATTAGTCCTCAAAAGATGGCTATGCTCTGGAAAGAAGCTATATTACAAAAAAAACATATATTATGCATGCAAAAAACACATTTTCTCAACATTAAACCCCCTTAATTACACCACATATCCTTTTCACACTATTTCTTTGCAAATGCCGACAAGAAATGCAAAGGGGTCATGATAGCTATATGTAACACCTTGTCTCACCATTGTCAATTTGTATGCCCCCAATACTCATCAAACAAAATTCTATACCAGACTCATGCATAAAATCCTCCCACACAAAGATAAAAAAAACTCATTGGATTTTTCTGAACCTGCCCAAAAAAGGCTTTCTGCCCTATCTTTTATTCTTGACTCAGAAGATTCATTTGATGTATGTTTCCATGACTCAGAAAAATATTTCACGTTTTACTCTACTCTCAAAAGGCCTACTCGAGGATAGCCTTGCAGATAAATATACTCTTCAATCAATAGCCAAAATTCAAATCGGCATCATCTCTTGAACTGATCATGCCCCTGTATCAATGGATCTAATATCCAGCTCCCAGATTCTGAAATCAAAGCCTTTTTCCAGTCAAACGTTGGTACTGTATCAAATAATACTGTGTTATGGAATGCACACAAAGCCTATATTAGAGCACTCCTCCGCAACATAAATCCTCCCCCTCTGACATGATCCTGACACAGTTCCGCTCCTTTAGGTCCCAACTCAAGGAACACCTTCAAAAAGGTATTAACTATCTTATCCAAAGGCTGCGTCTAACTACATACTCTCAAGGCAACAAAGCTGGGGCTCTATTGGCTAAGCAACATAAGAACCAACTAGTAAAATATAAAATTCCCTTCCTTAGCAATAAATCGTGCAAAAAAATTGTAAACCCAACAGACATTGCAGACAAATTTAGTGAGTACTACTCCAAATTATATAACCTTAAGGATCAGGGCAATCAGGCACTCCCATCATCTGATGACATCTCCCAATTTTTACAATCTGTTCATTTACCGACTGTAAATCCTACACAACTTGCTGAACTCTCCACCCAATTAACTGACCTAGAGATCGAAAAAAATATACAGAACCTCCGGCTCTCTAAAGCCCAAGGCCCAGATGGTTTTAGCAATGACTATTATAAAATATTTCAAAGTAGTCTGGTACCACATCTGGGCAATATACATAACCAAGTTGCAGACACAGGCATCTTCCCTCCAGAATCTCTTTTAGCACTTATCGTCACAAATCCCAAACCAGGAAAGCTAATTACCGCCCCATCTCGCTTTTAAACTCAGACACTAAAATCTATGCCAAGCTCCTAGCTATAACTGGCTTGCCACACTTATTACCCTTCTGGTTCACAATGATTAGGTCAGCTTTGTAATGGGACGGCAGGCCTCTGACGGCACCAGGAAATTTATAGATATCATACAGTAGTCCGAGCACTGTCAAATACCTTCTCTGTTGCTCTCTTTGGATGCAGAGAAGGTATTTGACAGGGTACACTGGGCCTTTCTTTCAGCAGTCCTGGATAAATTTGACATATTAGGTCGAATTAACTCGGCTATTCAGGCTCTTTATACAGTTCCAAACGCCAGGCTATGGACCTTGGGCCTTCTTTCTAAACTGTTCCAAATTACAAACGACACCTGTCATGGTTGTCCCCTATTCCCCCTCATATTTGCCCTCATTATGGAACCTCTTGCCCAATCTATTCTAACTGAACAACTGATATCAGGAGTTAAAATTGGATATAAACAAAGTTTATCTTCCCTTTCTTCTCTCCTAAACCCTTTAATTAGGGGTGTTTGTTTAATTGCTATCGCTTGGGGTCTATTGCTTCTTCTCCATGTTGTTGTAGCCTGACACATGGCTACATAGGGTTCGTGCACATTAGCCTTTGTTTATGTCAGAACTGTTTAACTCCAAAACAAGTTAAATGGAATGCAAAAGTGGCTTGAAGCAGGTTAGAAGGACGTCAAATGCAGGTCAGTATAATGTTAGAAGTACCCGCAAAGGAACCCTGAAGAGTCTAAGAAGTGTCTCAATCTGATCTTACATGTAACCTGAACTGATCTGCACTGTACTGGCACATCTACACAAGCCCTTAGGTTTTCTAATTGGCTTTGATGCATTTAATCACTAACCCATAATAGTGTGTATATGGAGATTTTTGTCTTTACTTTGTGTTTTCTAATTGGCATACATTCTGTACATTCTGTACATCTGCTGTTGCTTTTACAAAACCAGCAACTCGGCATCCCTTTAGCTGTGCCTGTTCCTGCATTCTCTATGCTGCCCTGGCCTCTATGCACATATATATAAGGCATCCCCTGCATCCCTCCTTACTTGCCAGCCACCGTGGCTTGCCAGGCAGCATGCAGAATTATGCGGGTTGAACACCCCTGGTGTACATGATCTCATTTAGTTACTGTAGTGCAGTTTTGTGTACAAGACAGTTGTGTATACAAGGGGATTGAATTTCCATATTATGCTAGTTACATACACAATAATGAGATAAAAATAGTCTGCTAATTGCTTTGATTTGGATGTTATATAAGTCATGAGGCAATATGGGAATAAAAGCTATCTTCTACACATTTTGAGCTCACAATAAGTTACTAACTGGATTATATGGTTTAAAATGTCTGTTGAATTCAAACAGGGCATGTTTCTACAACTGAATAATGAATGATCCCTGTGATACACTCTTTGGACAATGCATACATACTGATCCATGCATTTATCTGTGAGCAGAAATGATATCTCTCTGTGAGTGAAAAAACTGTATCCATTTGTCTCGCTTGGATAGTCTGGGTCACTGTGACTTGGAAAGGATTGACTCTTACCAATGAATCCCATATAGCATCTTATTTAAGCACTATAACATAGACCTGTCTTTGTAAGATTTCCTTTGTGCAACATTGCAGACAGAAGCACATGTAATATGTAATTGATTCTCCCGTTAGACCAGCTGTAAAGAATTCTACTTGATCCACCATGACATTACAGATGCCTACGCATTTAGTCTGCACATTTGAAGTTCTAGCTTATTGCACTACAGTGCAACTGAGATTGCAGTTTTAATCAGTTACTGTATATATTACTTTGCTTTATCTACTTGTCTCACACTCTACCTTAGGTAGGTAGGTGCTAGTGTAGGTTTTTGTGTAAGCTGCCAGTGCAGGTAAATTTAAGCAGGCCTATACTGTGAGCTAGCCCTGTTTGTTTCGATCTGGGGGCAGGGGAATGGTTTAGTATAGCAGTAGGTGACTAACATGTGCCTCAGCTCTTGGGTGTCTCCTCTGTTTCCAGGGAGAAGGTTTTGAAAAAGGGGGCAGGGCAGAGAGCTGGAGTGACATGGAGTGTATGCAGGAGCCCAGACCAATCCCCAACTAGGATTGGCAGGGGGCAGGCCTCCTATATATACTGATGGTCTAACTGGAAGATGGAGTGTTAGACTGTCATGTCTGAGGGAATCCCCTTTCTGGGGGGGTCTACCTCAGGAGGGGAGCTCAGGCGCTAAGAGGGAGCCTCTCCTTAAACGATGAGGTGTAAATATTGTCAATAGTGTTAAAAACACTTTTTTTAACACTATTGACAACGTTGTCTTTAATGGTTTTTACTGTGGTGCAGAGAATGTTGCCTTTTTGTGGAAATCTTATTACTAAATATTTTCTATTTTTGTGACTATTACACTGCTCTGTGGTTCCCTTTTGAGTTACTCTGTCTTGGTATATATTTTTTATATCCAAGTCCTCCCCTCCTTTTCATCCCTGGATTTAGCACTGGAGTGTTGCAGATGTTATATTTACTTACCTCCAAGTCCATCTAGGTTCAGAAAAAAAAGTGAAAAATTGCTAATTCTAAGACCCCTTTCACACTGGAGGTGTTTTTCAGGTGCTTAAGCGCTAAAAAAATTGTGCTTGTACAGCGCCTGTAAAAAGCACTTGCAGGGTGTCAAAAAAGTCCTGTCAACAGCTTCTTTGCAGCACTTAAGTGGAGAAATGGGCAGCGCGGCGAACCGCCGGTGCATTGCCATGAAATGAGATTTGCCATGGAATGAGATGGTCCGCCTCCATCACATTCTATTGGCTCACTCATGTCACGTGACCTATTTAAACGTCAAGTATTGACGCAAACATCAGTCACAGCTAGGCTATCATAGGGAGAGGATCTCCTCTCCCTGTGATTGCCCGATAGCGCTGTCAGCAGCGTGCCTCCCGCCAGCGCTAAGTACACCCCGCACCCGCAGCTCTTCCCCGTCCTCGCAGTCACAGCTAGGCTATCATAGGGAGAGCATCCAGCTAGGCTATTATGTCAGCAGCGTGCCTCCCGCCAGCGCTAAGTACACCCCGCGCCCGCAGCTCTTCCCCGTCCCCCGTGCTCGCAGTCACAGCTAGGCTATCATAGGGAGAGGATCCAGCTAGGCTATTATGTCAGCAGCGTGCCTCCCGCCAGCGCTAAGTACACCCCGCGCCCGACTCGCCCCGTTCCATGAGCCTTAACGGGGGAGTGGAGCTGCGAGCACGGGGGACGGGGAAGAGCTGCGGGCGCGGGGTGTACTTAGCGCTGGCGGGAGGCACACTGCTGACATAATAGCCTAGCTGGATCCTCTCCCTATGATAGCCTAGCTGTGACTGCGAGCACGGGGGACGGGGAAGAGCTGCGGGCGCGGGGTGTACTTAGCGCTGGCGGGAGGCACGCTGCTGACATAATAGCCTAGCTGGATGCTCTCCCTATGATAGCCTAGCTGTGACTGCGAGCACGGGGGACGGGGAAGAGCTGCGGGCGCGGGGTGTACTTAGCGCTGGCGGGAGGCACGCTGCTGACATAATAGCCTAGCTGGATGCTCTCCCTATGATAGCCTAGCTGTGACTGCGAGCACGGGGGACGGGGAAGAGCTGCGGGCGCGGGGTGTACTTAGCGCTGGCGGGAGGCACGCTGCTGACAGCGCTATCGGGCAATCACAGGGAGAGGAGATCCTCTCCCTATGATAGCCTAGCTGTGACTGATGTTTGCGTCAATACTTGACGTTTAAATAGGTCACGTGACATGAGTGAGCCAATAGAATGTGATGGAGGCGGACCATCTCATTCCATGGCAAATCTCATTTCATGGCAATGCACCGGCAAAGTGGCGCTACAGTGGCGCTTTTTTTTTGCCCAATACATTTTTATTGGAAAATATTTGAATGCAAACAAGAGTGTACAATAAACATCTCAAAAGTGAACAATGTAATAGAAGTCACTTGTTACAATTATCTACCAATAGGGCATCTATGACAACATGACAATACAAAACAGTAAAACTTTTTTTTTGTGGAAAGCACAACCTTTATTAGACCCTTATATATGCTGGGTTGTACAGTCTTGTAAGATTTTGAAATTGTGTCAATTGACTATTAAGCACTGTTTTTTTTTCGTTTTTAAATGGTTTTTATTGAAGATAAAAAGATGTACAATACATGCATCACAAAAATACAAATGAGTTGGTTGGTCAGTAGCCCCCCTCACGTGAGGTAGATCAACAGTAGTGTACAGAGTAAAGACATGCCATACATCAGATAACATGTGATACAACGTTTAACAGTGGTCATTGATAACAAACAGGAAAATTGTTCTCAAGCGTGAGGAACCGTGAAAAGTGTACATTGCTCAGAACCGTAGCGTAGCATTGATCATGGCTATCTGTATGCAGGAGGGGTCAACAGAAGGGGCTCATAACCAGAATTCTACCGAAACTGACGGATATAGACAGACAGGGAGATGTAGGGATAGACAGACAGACGAACAGACAGGCCGACGCTCGTTTCCTTAGATAAAGGAGCACGATGGCGGAGGTGACTGCTTAAGTTTGTGTTAATTGTCAAACCAGGGGGGGGGGGGGACCATGAGCACACCGGAGCTATCCAGTTGTATAATAGAAGAGGCTAGAGAATCAAGTTGGGAAATCAGATATCAAGTAATTCTTTAAATTGCGGGGTGTCACGGAAATGAATCCAGCAAGCCCATGTTTGCCTATAACGTGTTGGGTCGTCTTTAGCCTGATGGATCAGGTCCTCCATTTCGGCAATTTTATTAATTCTTAGAAGCCAATCTGACATTTTCGGGGGAGTAGGCTGTCTCCAGTATATGGGTACACATTGTTTTGCAGCGTTGAGTAGATGAAGCACTAGGGAGCGTTTATAGGTAGACTGTGATAAGGTCGTATGATGAAGCAAGAATTGGGCTGGGGTAAGGTCTAAAGAGTATGTGGTAATTAGGGCAATCGTATTGCGTACTTTTTCCCAGAATGGCAGAATCAGAGCCCAGATATGGAGTAGAGATCCACGTTCTAAGTTGCATCTCCAACACAGTGGCGAGACTGTCGGATGAAATATGTGTAACCTATCGGGTGTACGGTACCATTTCGAGTATATTTTGCAGTTGTTTTCCTGTGCAGAGATATTGATCGCTCCCTTGTGGATATGCGTGAAAATGTTGTCCCAATCCGTTTGTAGGAGATCTATGTTAAGTTCACTTTCCCACCCTCTGTTTAATGTGTTAGCTTTTTGGTCTATTTCTCCGTGAAGGAGTGAGTACACCAAGGAGACCAAATGTCTCTGAGGATTTGAGTCCGTGCATAGCTTCTGAAATGGGGATAAGTCCCTACACCATAGTGTAAGGGGTCTGGAGCTCTGTAAATAGTGTCGGAGTTGTAAAAATTTAAAAAAAGGGATGTTGGCTTCCGGGAATTGGGAAGTAAGGGAGTCATAGGAGATAAGCGAAGCATTGTGAAAAAGATCCTGTGCTCGCAGTGTATGTCTCTGGTCTGTCGGGTGAATCGTGGCAACCTGCATGCCGGGTGGGAAGTCTGGGTTGTCGTCCACAGGAGTCAAGGGGCCAGGGGAATTAACTAGTTTGAGTGAGCTGCTGGCTTTTCTAAAGCATAGGAGCATAGGTTCAGTCAAGGGGTGTAGGGTATATTCCTTAGGGATAGCCTTGGTAGAAATCCATGGCAGGTGGGAGAGAGGGACTTGAGCGAAGGAGTTTTCAACGGCAATCCAGCCTTTGGTGCGCGTATGTGTATGCCAGTCCACGAGTCTCGCAATGTGGCAGGCCATGTGATATTTTTTTAATATCCGGGAGACCCAGCCCCCCTTTGAGTTTGGGAAGGGTCATCCTGTCCCAGCTTAACCTAGGTGATTTGGAGGCCCATATAAAGTGTCTACAAAGCTTTTTATAAGTGGAGAAGAATGAGGGTGGAAGTTTGATCGGTACAGTTTGTAGAACATATAAGATATGCGGCAGGACATTCATTTTTAGGATGGCTATTCGACCAAACCAGGAGAACCTACCTGAGGGCCATCTGAGGAGGTCCTGTCTTATCTTTTGGAGAATAGGTGCATAATTTCTATTATACAGTTGATCCAGTTTCATGGGGATTTGGATACCTAAGTACGTAAGGGCCTGTGGTTCCCAGCCAAAAGGAAAGTTTGCCTGACAGAGAGACACCATATCGGGGGGGAGGGAAATATTGAGAGCTTTCGATTTCGTGAAATTGATTTGAAGGTTGGAGATCTCATGAAACATGGCAAAATCTTTAAGTAAGTTGGGAATAGAAATTAGGGGGTTAGAGAGAAATAGAATATCGTCCGCATAAGCTGCGACTTTGTATTGCTTCTCGCGGATGTTAATACAAACTATGTTGGGGTTATCCCTAAGTTTACGCAATATGGGTTCTAAAGTGAGTACAAAAATTAAAGGGGACAATGGGCAGCCCTGACGCGTACCATTCGAGATGGAGAAGGCGTTCGACAGGTGGTCGTTAACACTAATTCTGGCAGTCGGTGTGGAATAAAGATTGAGAATCAGTCTCTGGAAATGTTCGGGGAGTCCCACTGCCTGTAGGGTCGCAGACATGTAGTCCCATGCCACTCTGTCAAACGCCTTCTCCGCGTCGAGCCAGTGGTGTATGTTTATTGCCTTTAACGTGTTATCCCTGGCTTCCCGGCCAGCGATAAAACCGACTTGGTCAAGAGAAATCAATTTGGGTAAAAAAGGGAGTAAACGATGCGCTAAGATCTTGGCATATAGTTTTAGGTCAACGTTAAGAAGGGGAATGGGTCTGTAATTAGAAACTAAAGTGTCATCCTTGCCCGGTTTGAGAATGAGGGTGATATGTGCCTCGAGCAAATCCTGTCGGACTTGGGTAGATGAAACCAGTGTATCAAAGGCCATCGTAAAGTGTGGGATAAGGACATCTTGGAAAGACTTGTAGTAATCAACAGTAAATCCGTCCGGTCCTGGGCTTTTCCCTGTGCTAAGCTGTTTCAGTGCTATCAGGGTTTCTTCTGCACTAATGGGCAGTCCTAAACCCTTAGAATCCTCCTGCGATATAGGGGACGGACCATATTTTGCCAGGAAGTCCCTGAACGCTTCTCGCCAATCTGGAGCGCCGCTGGATTCAGCTACAGGAGGCAGATTATAGAGTTTTGTGAAGTAACGGACAAACTGAGCGGAGATGTCCTCTGGGGATCTAAAAGATTTTCCTGTCGGGTCCCTAATCTCATGTATAGTGTTTGTTGCCTTCCGTAGCTGGATGGCTCTTGCTAAGTATTTACCTGACTTGTTGCCAAACTCATAGAATAATTTCTGCGAGAGGGCATATTTGCATTTCAGTGTAAGAGTCTAGAGTGCGCCTAAAGAGCTTTTTATAGTGATCCTCCAACCTCCAGGCGCCCGAAGAGGAACACAACACACTGCACCACGCCAGAGTTATCTTGATATGATTGTTCACATTTGATTATTATTCTAAAAATAAATCAAAACATATATAAACATACTGAAGTTTAATGGAAAAAAAGTGAGAAATAAAAAGAGAAAGTTGGATGTGACATCTTGTAGTGTATTTTGTGCTTAAGTTGGGGATTGCAACCTAGTTTTGTTACTTGTTACTTCCACACCAGTCTATCCAAGGTTTACAAATCTGATATTTATCGTCATAACTACTTTGAAAGGCAGCAAACATAGTTTAGTATGTGATATGTAGGTTGGTGGCACTAATTATATCTGCGAGAGTAGAAAGCTTCGTTCTTTTCCAATGTCTCGTCAATTATAGTCTTGCGCTTAGGAGAATATGAGATACAATGTTCCTATGGGAATGAGGGATAGCATCTATTCCCAAAGATTGTTCTGTGCTCCGTGCTGTGTTTCTCCGTATGGAGAGGCGTGATGACGTCATACCTGCAAGCCACACCAAGTCATCACGCCTCTCCATACAGCACGGAGCACAGAACAAGCCAGAGAAGCCTTGATGAGATGCTGCTCCAATATCGGATGCTTTTATTGCGCCTCGGGTCCGAACCCGAACATCCAGGTGTCCGCTCAACTCTATTTATTATCACATGAATATATATATTATATATATTTTTTATTTAGCGCTGTACTTTTTATTATTGTTGTCCTTGTTTTTTAATTAATGTATCTAATTCATGGTACTGGCAGCTTCATTTTTCAGACCGGAGAAGACCCCTGGAGCTGACTAATAAATTATTTTAAAACCCTGTGTTGTGTGTTTATTTTATTGACATTTTGCCTCCAGGTGAATGGGTAGGGGTATGATGTACCCCATATTAATTCACCTAGGGTGGGGGGCCGGGATCTGGGAGCTCCCTTATTAAAGGGGGCTCCCAGATTCCGATAAGCCCCCCGCCCGCAGACCCCGACAACCAACGGCCAGGGTTGTCGGGAAGAGGCCCTGTTCTTATCAACATGGGGACAGGGTACTTTGGGGTGGGCGCCCCCCTGCCCCAGAGAACCCAACCCCCCCATCTTGAGGGCATGCGGCCTGGTACGCTCGTCCCCACTTCTTTCCTGACCGGCTGGGCGGCGTGCTTGGATACGGGTCGTCTGGTATAGATTGTGGGGGAACCCCCACTCCGTTTTTTCGGCGTAGGGGGTTCTCCTTACAATCCATACCAGACCTAAGGGCCTGGTATGCCCCTGGGGGGCAAACCATGCCGTTTTTTATTTAAAATTTGGTGTGGAGTTCCCCCTCATGATTCATTCCAAACGCTGCAGCTAGAATTGGCAGGAATCCAAGTCGGATCCCCCTTGCTTCTATGACGGCTTTTTTCCCATCACGGGCAGGAGGCTTGGCGCTGGCTCATGCGACGGGGCTCTTAGGTGGTCAATCTCGCCGGGAAAGGGAGCGAGATTGATACAATATCGCAGTCACCTAATGTATGCTCACCTGGAAACCAATGTTTCAATTGGGCCAAAATTGCAGCCGTATTGTAATCCTTGAGGAGAATATGTCCCACTTCTCCAGCTATCCTAGATTTAATTAATTTTCAAAAAGCGCATCTAGCTTTTTATCAAAGACTGTGTTGCGTTAAAAAAACTCTCTGGGATCAGAATAGGGAGTCTTCTAATTAGATAAATAAATTGGGGTAGCAAAACCATTTTGAAGGCCACCAGGTGGCCAGACCAAGTTGATTCTGATTTGTTCAGGTCCTGGAGTTTTAGAGTGAGTTTGTGAAGAAAAGAGAAATAATCTACTAAATGATCCACGTTAGCTGTTAATGTAATTCCAAAGTATTTTATTCCCTCCGTACTCCAAGTGTATTGGTAGGGGTATTGTCTTTTAATCCTATTGCTAGTACAAATATCAATTCCTAGGCTCTATATATAAGATTTACTATTGTTAACTTTATAATAGGAAACCTGATTGAATAGCTTCAGTGCTTCATGCATCACAGCCAGGGAGGGAACCACCTATGTCATAATCATGATAAAATCATCTGCGAATGTGTGTGTTTACCTATAAGGAAACTTTTTTATTTTTGGATGAGTCCTGATATAAATGACTAGTGGTTCCATTAAAAGATTAAATATTAAGGGAGATAGAGGGCACCCTTGCCTTGTACCATTAGATATAGTAAACAGTGCCAAAAGAATACTAGACATATAGACCCTGGTGGGTGGTTTAGAATATAAGGGCAGGATAGCAGATAATATATTACGATTGAAGCCAAAGGATTCTAACACCCTGGCTAGATACATCCAATGTATCCGATCAAAGACCTTCTCTGCATCCAAAGACAGGAGCAGAGAAGGCCTTTGCTGAACCTGCACCAAGTTTATGATGTTGATCATGCGGTGCGTAGCATCAGAGGTTTCTCTATTTTTCGTAAAACCTTTTTAGTCCAGGTATACAAGTGTAGGTAGGATGTTAACAAGGCTTTTGGCGTAAAGTTTTAGATCAATATTTAGCAATGATATTGGTCTGAAATTTGAAGGAGAGGTGTTCTCCCTCCCTGGCTTAGGCAAGGTTACAATCAAAGCTTCAAGCATCTCAGGTGGAAAAGAGACAACTGCAGAATGGAATATTTGAAGTAAGGGGGTAATAAGGATTTGAATTCCTTGTAGTATTCACCACTGAAATCATCTGGACCTGGCGATTTATTCAGGGGAAGAGAATCTATGGCCTTATATATTTCTTTTCCGTTAAATGATAGATTTAGGGAGACCAAGGCATGCTGGCAGTGTTCCGTTCTGACCCCCAAGACTCGCTCCGCCCGCACCTCACTCCGCTGACCCTGCATGCAGAAGCGGAGCTGAGGGCACTGCTGTTTCTAGAACCTTTCATATGCACAATCCGTCAGAATACAGATATAACAGGTATCACAATAGGCCGGGGCCAATACAAGATTTCGGCATATGCAGATGATCTTTTGTCTCTCTTACCAACCCTGTGGTTTACCTCCCAAACCTGATTAAAGAATTTAAAAGATATTCAGTTAGGTGGGTACGAATCTTTTCTTTTGTCTCCCACTGTTGTAACAAAACAGTCTCCAAATAGAACTCAGTCTGGAGGAAACATAGTCTGCTATAGACAGAACTATAGACGCATGGTCAGACAATGGTATGTTATTTATAGTCACCAATAGTGTTGAGCAGAATATGCCATATTCGATTTTGCGATATATCTCGAATATATTGTCGAATATTCGAGATATATTCGCTAAATACGAATATTCGTGATATTTTTTGAAAATGAAATCATTGCGAAATTTCGCTATTGCGAATGCGATTGCGAATATTCGAGAAATGCGGAAGAAGCACTCTGATTGGCTCAGAATATTCGTGATATTTTATAATACAGAATAATTGCGAAATTTCGAGAAATGCGGAATGGAGCACTCTGATTGGCTCAGAATATTCGTGATATATTGCAATACAAAATAATAGCGAATATTCGGCAAATGTGGAAGGAGCACTCTGATTGGCTAAGAATATTCGTGATATGTTATAATACAAAATAATTGCGAAATTTCGAGAAATGCGGAATGGAGCACTCTGATTGGCTCAGAATATTCTTGATATTTTATCGAAATTTCGCAAGAATGCGATTGCGATTTTTTTGGCAGAATTTCGGTACATGCTTTAGGAGCGCTCTGATTGGCTCATTCTGAAATCGAATATTCGAGATATTTTATCGAAATTTCACAAAATGCGAATGATAAATTCATTGCGGAATTTCGACAGTAACACTCTGAAATCGAATATATGTGTTATTTTAGCTAAAAACAGTATTGCGAATTTCTCGAGCGCGCTTGCGCAATCGCGCGAACAACACGCACGCGCGACTACTTCCTGGAACTTGGACACTTGCCAGTTTCATTTCACATAGGAAGTGTGTGTTGGCCAAGTTCCACAACTTTACTTTAAAAAATAGTTGGGAGCAACCTTTCAAGAAGTGAGGAGAAGATGCTGATCTGTGTAAGTATTTGAATTATCTTTAACTGCATTTTAGACTAGTTTAAAAGTTAGTATATAAGATCAGATATTAGTATTTCCCAAACAATTTGTCTCCTGGTGTTACAAAACTACAAGTCCCAGCATGCCTGTACAGCTGCAGACACCCTGCTTGGTAAATGTGTATTTAGGCACTTTCCTTGCTATTTTGCATAATGAATTTAACATGTTGTGGACACCGGGCTAATTTTTCAGATTTGGTGTTTACGAGACTAAAACTTTTTTTTTGCTAGAAAATTACTTAAAACCCCCAAACATTATATATATTTTTTTTTCTAACACCCTAGAGCAGTGGTCTCCAAACTTTTTACTTCGAGGGCCACATTCTATATTTTACTCATATCCGTGGGCCGGAAAAATAATTTAAGTAAATAAATCCACAGTAGAAGAATAGCATTTTACTTACTGTTGACAGCAGAACTGGATGATGGTCCTGTGGTCTAATAAAACGCTGGAGCATCATTCAGCGGGTTAAACTACCAGCGTGCATGAGGTTTTACATCCGTGTCCTCACCAGTCTCCCCCACATCTGTGTCCCCACATTGGTGTCCCCATATATCTGTGTCCCCACATTGGTGTCCCCATACATCTTTGTCCCCACATTGGTGTCCCCATACATCTGTGTCCCCACATTGGTGTCCCCATACATCTGTGTCCCCACATTGGTGTCCCCATACATCTGTGTCCCCACATTGGTGTCCCCATACATCTGTGTCCCCACACATCTGTGACCCCCACCAGTCTCCTCATACATTTATGTCCCCACACATCTGGGTCCCCACACATCTGTGTCCCCACACTGGTGTCCCCACACATCTGTGTCCCCACCAGTCTCCTCGTACATCTGAGCCCCCACACTGGTGTCCCTACAATTCTGTGTCCCCACACTGTTGTCCCCACACATCTGTTACCCCACCAGTCTCCTCATACATCTGTGTCCCCACATTGGTGTCCCCATACATGTGTCCCCACCAGTCTCCCCACAAATCAGTGTCCCCACATTGGTGTCCCCACCAGTCTCCTCACACATATTTGTCCCCACCAGTCTCCTCATACATCTGTGTCCCCACATTGGTGTCCCCACACATTTGTGTCCCCACCAGTCTCCTCATACATCTGTGACTCCACCAGTCTCCTCATACATCTATGTCCCCACACATCTGTTACCCCACCAGTCTACTCATACATCTATGTCCCCACATTGGTGTCCTCATACATCTGTGTCCCCACATTGGTGTCCCCATACATCTGTGTCCCCACATCGGTGTCCCCATACATCTGTGTCATCACATTGGTGTCCCCATACATCTGTGTCCTCACATTGGTGTCCCCATACATCTGTGTCCCCACATTGGTGTCCCCATACATCTGTGTCCCCACATTGGTGTCCCCATACATCTGTGTCCCCACATTGGTGTCCCCATACATCTGTGTCATCACATTGGTGTCCCCATACATCTGTGTCCCCACATTGGTGTCCCCATACATCTGTGTCCCCACATTGGTGTCCCCATACATCTGTGTCATCACATTGGTGTCCCCATACATCTGTGTCCTCACATTGGTGTCCCCATACATCTGTGTCCCCACATTGGTGTCCCCATACATCTGTGTCCCCACATTGGTGTCCCCACACATCTGTGACCCCCACCAGTCACCTCATACATTTATGTCCCCACACATCTGGGTCCCCACACATCTGTGTCCCCACACTGGTGTCCCCACACATCTGTGTCCCTACCAGTCTCCTCGTACATCTGAGCCCCCACATTGGTGTCCCTACAATTCTGTGTCCCCACACTGTTGTCCCCACACATCTGTTACCCCACCAGTCTCCTCATACATCTGTGTCCCCACATTGGTGTCCCCATACATGTGTCCCCACCAGTCTCCCCACAAATCAGTGTCCCCACATTGGTGTCCCCACCAGTCTCCTCACACATATTTGTCCCCACCAGTCTCCTCATACATCTGTGTCCCCACATTGGTGTCCCCACACATTTGTGTCCCCACCAGTCTCCTCATACATCTGTGACTCCACCAGTCTCCTCATACATCTATGTCCCCACACATCTGTTACCCCACCAGTCTACTCATACATCTATGTCCCCAAATTTGTGTCCCCACATATCTGTGTCCCCACCAGTCTCCTCATACATCTGTGTCCCCACATTGGTGGGAACACAGATGTATGAGGAGACTGGTGGGGACACAGATGTGTGGGGACACCAGTGTGGGGACACAGATGTGTGGGGAGATTGGTGGGGACACAGATGTGTGGGGACACCAATCTGGGGACACAGATGTATGAGGAGACTGTTGGGGACACAGATGTGTGGGGAGACTGGTGGGGACACAAATGTGTGGGGACACCAATGTGGGGACACAGATGTATGGGGAGACTGGTGGGGTAACAGATGTGTGGGGACAACAGTGTGGGGACACAGAATTGTGGGGACACCAGTGTGGGGGCACAGATGTATGAGGACACTGGTGGGGACACAGATGTGTGGGGACACAAGTGTGGGGTCACAGATTTGTGGGGAGACTGGTGTCCCCATACATCTGTTACCCCACCAGTCTACTCATACATCTATGTCCCCAAATTTGTGTCCCCACATATCTGTGTCCCCACCAGACTCCTCATACATCTGTGTCCCCACATTGGTGGGAACACAGATGTATGAGGAGACTGGTGGGGACACAGATGTGTGGGGACACCAGTGTGGGGACACAGATGTGTGGGGAGATTGGTGGGGACACAGATGTGTGGGGACACCAATCTGGGGACACAGATGTATGAGGAGACTGTTGGGGACACAGATGTGTGGGGAGACTGGTGGGGACACAAATGTGTGGGGACACCAATGTGGGGACACAGATGTATGAGGAGACTGGTGGGGTAACAGATGTGTGGGGACAACAGTGTGGGGACACAGAATTGTGGGGACACCAGTGTGGGGGCACAGATGTATGAGGACACTGGTGGGGACACAGATGTGTGGGGACACAAGTGTGGGGACACAGATTTGTGGGGAGACTGGTGTCCCCATACATCTGTGGCCCCACCAGTCTCCTCATACATCTGTGACCCCACATTGGTGTCCCCATACAACTGTGTTCCCACCAGTCTCCTTATACAACTTTGTCCCCACCAGTCTCCCCACACATCTGTGTCCCCAACCGTCTCCTCATACATCTGTGTCCCCACATCGGTGTCCCCACACATCTGTGTCCCCACCAATCTCCCCACACATCTGTGTCCCCACACTGGTGTCCCCACACATCTGTGTCCCCACCAGTGTCCTCATACATCTGTGCCCCCACACTGGTGTCCCCACAATTCTGTGTCACCACACTATTGTCCCCACACATCTGTTACCCCACCAGTCTCCTCATACATCTGTGTCCCCACATTGGTGTCCCCATACATCGGTGTCCCCACCAGTCTCCCCACACATCTGTGTCACCACACATCTGTGTCCCCACACTTGTGTCCCCACACATCTGTGTCCCCACACTGGTGTCCCCACACATCTGTGTCCCCACACTGGTGTCCCCACACATCTGTGGCCCCACCAGTCTCCTCATACATCTGTGCCCCCACATTGGTGGGGACACAGATGTATGGGGACACCAATGTGGGGTCACAGATGTATGAGGAGACTGGTGGGGACACAGATGTATGAGGAGACTGGTGGGGGTCACAGATGTGTGGGGACACCAGTGTGGGGACCCAGATGTGTGAGGACACAAGTGTGTGGACATAGATGTGTGGGGAGACTGGTGGGGGCACACATGATGTGTGGGGACACCGATGTGGGGACACAGATGTATGAGGAGACTGGTGGGGACACAGATGTATGAGGAGACTGGTGGGGGTCACAGATGTGTGGGGACACCAGTGTGGGGACCCAGATGTGTGAGGACACAAGTGTGGGGACATAGATGTGTGGGGAGACTGGTGGGGGCACACATGATGTGTGGGGACACCGATGTGGGGACACAGATGTATGAGGAGACTGCTGGGGACACAGATGTATGAGGAGACTGGTGGGGGTCACAGATGTGTGGGGACACCAGTGTGGGGACCCAGATGTGTGAGGACACAAGTGTGGGGACATAGATATGTGGGGAGACTGGTGGGGACACTGATGTGGGGACACAGATGTACGAGGGCACTGTTGGGGACACCGATGTGTGGGGACACAAGTGTGGGGACACAAGTGTGGGGACACTGATTTGTGTGGAGACTGTTGGGGATACAGATGTATGGGGACACTAATGTGGGGACACAGATGTATGAGGAGACTGGTGGGGACACAGATGTGTGGAGACACAAGTGTGGGGACAATGATTTGTGGGGAGACTGGTGGGGATACAGATGTATGGGGACACCAGTCTCCCCACAAATCAGTGTCCCCACACTTGTGTCCCCACACATCTGTGACCCCACCAGTCTCCTCATAAATCAGTGTCCCAACACTTGTGTCCCCACACATCTGTGTCCACACACTGGTATCCCCACACATCTGGGTCCCCACACTGGTGTCCCCACACATCTGGGATCCCCACACTGGTGTCCCCACACATCTGTGTCCCCACACATCTGTTTCCCTACCAGTCTCCTCATACATCTGTGTCCCCACATTGGTTTCCCCACCAGTCTCCTCATACATCTGTGTCCCCACATTGGTGTCCCCATACATCTGTGGGCCCCATAGTCTCCCCACACATCTGTGTCCCCACACATCTGTGTCCCCATTAGGGCACCCCCTAATGGTGTCCCCATTAAACCCCCCTCCACTGGTGTCCCCATAAGAGCACCCCCCCACTGGTGTCCCCACAAGAGCACCCCCCCACTGGTGTCCCCACAAGAGCACCCCCCCACTGGTGTCCCCATTAGAGAACCCCCCCACTGGTGTCCCCATTAGAGAACCCCCCCACTGGTGTCCCCATAAGAGCACCACCCCCTACTTGTCACTTGTATCCCCATTAGAGCACCTCCCACTTGTGTCCCCATCAGAATTATCAGCACCCGGATGTTTGTGCCATATCAGAGCCATTCAGCCACCCTCCACAGTAGTGTACAGTAATCATCTCGCATCAGCCCCCCTCCCTCCTCCATGCATGTGTACTTTACCAGCGCGTCAGACATTACACACACTGGCTGTTCAGACCTGCTGCACTTCCCGACTCCCGCCCTGCCTTAATACACACTCGTTACTGGTTAACAGCGAGGCGGGAGGCGGAGCAGGGCGGTGTGGCAACGGGTCTAAAACAAATCATTGGCTGCTAGGATGCCCGTGGACCCAGCAGCCAACACAAACACAGTGAGACGCCGGGAGAGATTGCGGGACCTGCGCTGCATATTGCTAGGGACGAATATTCAGCGCAGGTTCCACAACTAACAGGTGGACCAGTGACTCCAGCTGCATGCCGGAGGAATTGGCCTGGCGGGCCAGATGTGGCCCGCGGGCCGTACTTTGGAGACCCCTGCCCTAGAGAATGAAATGGTAATCATTGCAATATTTTTGGTCACACCGTATTTGCGCAGCGGTCTTACAAGCGCACTTTTTTTGGAAAAAAATAACTTTTTTGAATTGGAAAATAACACAACAATAAATTTTGCCCAATTTTTTTAGATTTTGTGAAAGATAAAGTTACGCCGAGTAAAATGATACCCAACATGTGACGCTCAAAAATTGTGCCCGCTCGTGGCATGGCGTCAAACTTTCACCCTTAAAAATTCTCGATATGTGATGTTTTAAAAATTCTACAGGTTGCATTTTTTCAGCTAAAGAGTAGCTCTAGGGCTAGAATTATTGCTCTCGCTCTAACGATCGCGTCGATACCTCACTTGTGTTGTTTGAACACCGTTTTCATATGCGGGCGCTACTCGCTTATGCGTCACTGTTTCCTAAACGGAGCCTACAGCTGTTGCAAAACAACGCCCCGTTATTACCGGACAGCCATTAACTGTCCAGCCATGCTCCTAGTTAAAGTATAATTGTTGTACAGCTGGTGACGGTGAGCTACATGGTGTATCAGAGCATGCTGGTAGTTGTAGTTTTTAAATAACATCAACTCCATTATTTATTCTAAATTAATTCATCTAAATGTCAAAAAAATGGCAAGATATAAAATCTGTCATGTTAACCCTGTCATTGATTAATAAGGCGAGAATGCTCCCAATGTTGAATACCATAGATTTCCGTCATATATCCATAAGGCTTTAAACAAAAGTATTATAATATACTTTGTTCTTCATCTTGCAGACGTTCCTGGAAACAGGATACGATCAGCTGCAGAGGCAGGCGGAAAAAAAAGAGGTGGTGCGCTCCATTATCGAAAAAATTAAGTGGACATCCTGGCGGGCCACCAGATCACATGGCCATCTTAAAGAAATGGTCCGACCTAAAAAGGCGCCATATGGACCGGGTCAGGGGTCTCCGTGCTAAATATCACCCAGGTAAGTTATTGCTGACAGTTATGTTTTTTTTTTCTAAAGTGTATTTCGTGCGTGTACTCTAGAGAGGAGCCGGACTGCAGGATTTGGGAGTAGGCAGGCCTCCCCCAGAGGCAATCTGCCACCTTTCTCCATGCCCCGGGTGACAATGGCGGGTGTGAGGGGGTCCTCACATACAGCCCGTCCTACCTGCTCCGCTTTGAAGCCCAACGTGGCAGAGGGACTCCCTATAAGGTAGTGAGAGGATTTGCCCGCTCAAACAGCCCCGTTAGTCCTTCGCCTCTCTTTTTAGAGACCGCGTGGTCAGAGTGCGCGCATGTTAACCCAATTTCGAGTGCGTGTGTAAGTGTGGTGGTTTTTGTGGGAGGGGGGTGGGCGTACTAAGCGCAGGCTTACCTCGCATAGCACTACCACCGGAGGCCGGGCTGAGACCACCAAACTCAATTAACATGTAGCCGAGAGCGGGATCAGAACCCCTAGCTGCAGAGGTGAATGGCTTGTCAGCGCAGTGGCAATCGCGTTGACCCACCGCAGCTCCTTTGGTGACAGTTATTTAAGGTCATATGTAATTAATGTAAGGGCAGATGTTGTTAACCCAGACGCCATGTTGTGGTAACATATATCACCACCAGCCAAGGTATTCATAGCACTGTTGAAAAAAGACATGGGACATCAGACAGCAACACAGAAGTTATGTGGGAACATACATTTCCCATTGCTTTGCATGGGACTTAAAACAAAAACCACGACCATCACAAATGGGGGTAGTTAATGGATAAATTAACGATCCTATACTTTAAGTGGACGTGTAATTAACATGTGACCAAGTGTTATCGAAATATCTACAGCTGTTATGAAGTGACATGTATTTCCCATAGAGTTGAATGGGAATTTAAAGAAAAACCCCGACCATGGCAAATGGGGGAGGGTAAGGCTTAAATCACCTATCCTATATTTGTGGCTGACATATAAGTAACCTGTGTGCCAAGTTTCATGTAAATATCTTTCGCCGTTTGGACGTGATGCTGGTACATACATACATACAGACACGTTGAGTTTTATATATATAGATTCCCACTCAATTCCTGTGTTAGGCGTGGGGTTTTCATAGTAATCCCGTGTGATCCATCAGGCCCTTTTTTTTAACATGATATCGTCTGAACAAAACAAAGGAGACAAAAACAGCTCATTTTACCATGGTGGCAGACCAGCTCACGCTCAGTCCCCTGTAGTGCCCACAAGACCCTTTAATATAACATTTTCCCATTGGTTAACTGTCTATATAAATTAATTTGTATTCATATACAATACAGCAGAGTACACCGAATTTGCATACGTCATTAGAAAATATTTTTCTAATATATGAACATTGTGTTATTATAGGAGCTCCGCTACCAGGTGTGCGCACCAAGCGCACAAGGCGCGAGGCCACTGATGAGGAGGAAGAAGAGGAGGATGCGGCAGAGGAGGATGCGGCAGAGGAGGATGAGGCAGAGGAGGAGAGGGATGAGGAAGATCAGCCAGGGACCTCCCACTCGCCAGCCACCGCTCCTGTTGTGGAGCATGTCCCCCCCCAAAATAATCCAGACATTCAGGTTGAGGATATGCTGGTCGCTGGAGAGGTGGAGGTGGATCACACTCTAGGTCCGGTGAGCCTCGCTCAGGAAGGTAAATATGTGCACAATGATTAATAACATTTCAACAATAAAATGTAGATATAAAAATGGACAACATATAAAGTGCACCCGTCAGATTGCAGAACCATAATATGGTATTTATGATAGAAGTATACAGGTAGTGCAGAATTATTAGGCAAGTTGTATTTTTGAGGATTCATTGTATTATTGAACAACAACCATGTTCTCAATGAACCTCAAAAACTCAATAATATCAAAGCTGAATATTTTTGGAAGTAGTTTTTATTTTGTTTTTAGTGTTAGCTATTTTAGGGGGATATCTGTGTGTGCAGGTGAGTACTATTACTGTGCTGAATTATTAGGCAACCTAATAAAAAAAAATATATATATATACCCATTTCAATTATTTATTTTTAACAGTGAAACCAATATAACATCTCAACATTCCCAAATATACATTTCTGACATTCAAAAACAAAACAAAAACAAATCAGTGACCAATATAGCCACCTTTCTTTGCAAGGACACTCAAAAGCCTGCCATCCATGGATTCTGTCAGTGTTTTGATCTGTTCACCATCAACATTGCGTGCAGCAGCAACCGCAGCCTCCCAGACAATGTTCAGAGAGGTGTACTCTTTTCCCTCCTTGTAAATCTCACATTTGATGATGGACCACAGGTTCTTCTCAATGGGGTTCAGATCAGGTGAACAAGGAGGCCATGTCATTAGTTTTTTTTCTTTAATACACTTTCTTGCCAGCCACGCTGTGAAGTACTTGGACGCGTGTGATGGAGCATTGTCCTGCATGACAATCATGTTTTTCTTGAAGGATGCAGACTTCTTCCTGTACCACTGCTTGAAGAAGGGGTCTTCCAGAAACTGGCAGTAGGACTGGGAGTTGAGCTTCACTCCATCCTCAACCCGAAAAGGCCCCACAAGCTCATCTTTGATGATACCAGCACAAACCAGTACTCCACCTCCACCTTGCTGGCGTCTGAGTCGGACTGGAGCTCTCTGCCCTTTACCAATCCAGCCACTGGCCCATTCCTTTGGTCCATCAAGACTCACTCTCATTTCAGCAGTCCATACAACGGTAGAAAATCATTCTTGAGATATTTCTTGGCCCATTCTTGACGTTTCAGCTTTTGTGTCTTGTTCAGTGGTGGTCGTCTTTCAGCCTTTCTTACCTTGGCCATGTCTCTGAGTATTGCACACCTTGTCCTTTTGGGCACTCCAGTGATGTTGCAGCTCAGAAATATGGCCAAACTGGTGGCAAGTGGCATCTTGGCAGCTGCACGCTTGACTTTTCTCAGTTCATGGGCAGTTATTTTGCGCCTTGGTATTTCCACACGCTTCTTGCGACCCTGTTGACTATTTTAAATGAAATGCTTGATTGTTCGATGATCACGCTTCAGAAGCTTTTTTAATTTTAAGAGTGCTGCATCCCTCTGCTAGATACCTCTCTATTTTTGACTCTTCAGAGACTGTCAAGTCCTTCTTTTGACCCATTTTGCCAAAGGAAAGGAAGTTGACTAATAATTATGCACACCTGATATAGAGTGTTGATGTCATTAGACCACACACCTTCTCATTACAGAGTTGTACATTACCTAATATGCCTAATTGGTAGTAGGCTTTCGAGCCTATACAGCTTGGAGTAAGACAACATGCATAAAGAGGATGATGTGGTCCAATTACTCATTTGCCTAATAATTCTGCACTCCCGGTCTGTGCTAGACACATAACAAGTGTATAGACATGATAATGATTGATTAATAAGCAACAGAAATATTTTATGTATTTGTTAAGGGTCTTTGAAAACAAATTGTTTTTTCTTATATCCAAACAGCTACAAATAAATTGAGGGATTGCAAGGCAGCTCGGAGAAAAATTGGTGACCGGATAAGGGGTAATCACAGGCACATTAAATATCTGTTGAAGCAAAACGAGCAGATGGAGAAGGAACTATACAAAATTGATTCAACAGAGCAAGAAACCCTGAATAGCCTGATGACTTCCCTTCAGTTGTAATATGGTGGTTAATAAAAAGTTTTATTTTTTTGAAATGTTTCCTTTGTTTTTGAGATAGATTTTTAGGTTTTTCAACACATCTAACTTCACATCTAACACATCAACATCAACACATCTAACTTCATAAAGAATAAGCAAAATCATTTTATACTATTATTTTATTTAACACAAAACTAGGACAAACTAAAGTACACAGACACAGTCACGACGAACACAAACTAAACTGTTGAAAAATGAACATAACAAAAGCAACAATAGATATATATATATATGTAGATATAGAGAGAGAGAGCAAGAAAGAGAGAGAGAGTGCAGATTTGCTCTTGCATACAGGCTAATGGTTGCAGTATAATGGTTGCAGTATAAAGGCCTCAAATCAGGGTTTAATATAAAGTTCATTGTTTTAGTTACACTTGCTGTTACGATCCGGTCTGGTAGCTTGTAGCGGAGGCTGTTGGTGGATCCGCTGTGCCAGAGAGGTGATGAAGCATTACTCAGCATGGAGGCAGCAGCAGTAGTATTAAAATGTAATGTAACTAGAAAAGATACAATTTCAGGGTAAATTGTGCGGCGTGGTCTTGCCTCCACCAATACTACTGACTGGAGACGGTGCCCCTAGAGATGTAAATGTGATCCAACCGTGTGTCAATCCAGTTCGGTCCATTGCCCCATCAAAAACTGCTCCTTCAAAAACTAGCCCATCAAAACTGCACCATAAAAACTAGGGCTGCGCATCTTCACCCGTCTCACGATTCGATGCAATTTCGATTATCAAGTCCACGATTCGATTTGATTCCGCGATGCATCACGAACGATGCATCACGATTGCAGCGTAAGTGCGCATGGCTCTCCCCTCAAAATACTAAAGGAGATTATCAGAGACTGCAGACATAGTACAGGAGATTGTCAGAGACTGCAGACATAGTACAGGAGATGGTCAGAGACTGCAGACATAGTACAGGAGATGGTCAGAGACTGCAGACATAGTACATGAGATGGTCAGACTGCAGACATAGTCCATGAGATGGTCAGAGACTGCAGACATAGTACAAGAGATGGCCAGAGACTGCAGACATAGTACAGGAGATGGTCAGAGACTGCAAATATAGTACAGGAGATGGTCAGAGACTGCAGACATAGTACAGGAGATGGTCAGAGATTGCAGACATAGTACAGGAGATGGTCAGAGACTGCAGACATAGTACTAAATATCTAAACACGTGGGCAGGACTTTACAGCATCAGTAGTGACCATAGTAGTCAATAGTGTCAAATAACTAGTGACATAGGTGTCGTGAGCAGCAGCAGTATTAGCAACAGTAGAAAATATAGTGTGAAATGACTCGGGAAAGAGGTGCCATGAACAGCAGCAGCAGCAGTGGTAATAGTAGTATAGAGTGGCAAATAACTTGAGACATAGGTGTCTTCACTGATCCAGAGGACTGATGGGAGAAAGTCATGTGGTCAGATGAGACCATAATATAACTTTTTGGTCATAATTCCACTAACCGTATTCGGAGGAAGAAGAATGATGAGTACCATGCCAAGAACGCCATCCCTACTGTGAAGCATGGGGGCGGTACCATCATGCTTTGGGGGTGTTTTTCTGCACATGGGACAGGGTTACTGCACTATATTAAGGAGAGGATGTCCGGAGCCATGTATTGCGAGATTTTGGGCAACAACCTCCTTCCCTCAGTTAGAGCTTTGAAGATGGGTCGAGGCTGGGTCTTCCAACATGACAATGACCCAAAGCACACAGCCAGGATAACCAAGTAGTGGCTCTGTAAGGAGCATATCAAGGTTCTGGCGTGGCCTAGCCAGTCTCCAGACCTAAACCCAATAGAGAATCTTTGGAGGGAGCTCAAACTTCGGTTTTCTCAGCGATAGCTCAGAAACCTGACTCATGTAGAAAAGATCTGTGTGGAGGAGTGGGTCAAATATCCCTCCTACAGTGTGTGCAAAGCTGGTGAAAAACTACAAGAAAGGTTTGACCGCTGTAATTGCAAACAAAGCCTACTCTACCAAATATTTACATTGATTTACTCAGGTGTTCAAATAATTTTTTTCAGCACTGTAAATAGATCAGGGAATGCATGACAAGGGACCCTTCAGCGCCCTGAACCGACGGCGGGTGCCAGAAAGTCACCGCCGATCCAGGACTCATTCATCTTTATGAATGTGAGTCTGTCCACGGAGTCTGTGGACAGACGGGTCCTCTTGTCCGTGACCACCCCACCTGCCGCGCTGAATGTCCGCTCAGATAGTACGCTGGAGGGGGGGCAAGACAATAGCTCCAGTGCATACTGAGCGAGCTCGCGGCAGGTGTCCAATCTGGCAACCCAGTACTCCATGGGGTCGTCGGTATTCATACTCTCCGAAGCACCGGCGGACGCCATGTAATCTGCCACCATGTGGGCCAGCCGCTGGTGGTTACTGCTTCTGCTGCTGCTGGTACTGGATTGATCCGATTGGAAGAACATCCTCATCTCTTCCATTAGGTCCCCTGCTCGGCTGCTGCTGGGTGCAGACACCTGCTGGGTGAGATGAGGGGTGACAACTGGAGGCCGGGGAGTTGCCTGCTCCAACCGGCTGACAATGCCTGCCTGCAGTTCCTCCATCCGGCGCTGCCTCCGGCTGGCTGGGATGAACTGCTCCACTTTCCCCTTGCACCTGGGATCCAAAAGGGTGGCCATCCAATAATCATCCCTGCCCTTGATGGTCTTAACCCGGGGGTCCCTCCTGAGGCATCTCAGCATGTGGGCAGCCATGGGGAAGAGCGCAGCCCGCTGTGACTCCTCACTGCTGCCCAGGTCAATGAGGTCAGACTCTTCATCCCTGAGGCGCTGCTGCTCACGCTCAGAGATGCCCAACCCCCGGACTATCGGTGCCCCCAACACCGGCTGTCCCTCCTGACCAGGCCCTGACTCCAGGACGACACCAGCAACCTCCTCCTCCTCATCATCATCATCATCCTCCTCCTCCTCCTCCTCGTCCTGGCCCTGGTCTCGGTGGAGCAGTGCTGCCTCCTCCTGCTCCACCAAGGCACTCTCCCCAGCTTCGAGCAGGCGATCTAGTGTCCTCTCCAGCACGGACACTATAGGGAGCACGTCATTAACGCCGACATGCTCCCTGCTGACCATCTTGGTCGCCTGCTCAAAAGGGCCCAACACCTGGCAGACCTGGTGTATCTGCCCCCACTCCGCACAGGTGATGTACGGGAGTGTTGTTGCTGGGCCGGCAGTGGGTTGCTCCAGCAGGTACTGCCTCACCGCCCTTCGCTGCTCCCACAACCTCTCCAGCATTTGGAGGGTGGAGTTCCACCGCGTCACACTGTCCACAATCAGCCTGTGAGGGGGCAGCCTGTTGACCCGCTGCCACTTGGACAGGGACGCGGTAGCGGTTGGGGAGCGCCTGAAGTGGCTGGCAATCCTACGCACCCTTAGCACAATGTCACTCAACCCAGGATAGGTGCGCATGAACTTCTGCACCACTAGGTTGAGGACATGTGCCAGACAGGGCACGTGAGTCAGACTGCCAGCCTGAAGGGCGGAGAGTAGGTTGCTGCCGTTATCACAGACAACCATACCTGCCTGGAGCCTTCGGGGTGTCAGCCACTTCTGGACCTGAGCCTGAAGTGCGGTCAGCACTTCTTGTCCAGTGTGTCTCCGGTCCCCTAAGCTAACAAGCTGGAGCACGGCCTGACAGCGCACGTGCACCACACCTGAGTAGCTACGGGGGCGCTTGCTGGGAGGCTCAGCAGCTGCGGAGACAGAGGCTTGACGGAGACCAGCAGTTCTCCCCTGGACACCCCGGGGCGGCACCACAAAATCTGTTGCCGCCGATCCCTCCCCGGGGCCTTGGAGGGAAACCCAATGGGCAGTAAAACTTATGTAGCGCCCCTGCCCATGCCTGCTGGTCCAGCCATCCATTGTCAGATGCACCCTGTCGCTGACAGCGTGATCCAGCGACAGGGTTACATTCTTCACAATGTGCTGGTGTAGGGCAGGGACACCAGTCCTGGCAAAGAAATGGCGGCTGGGGACACGCCATTGGGGTTGGGCCTGCTCCAACATCTGTCTGAAGGGGTTGCTGTCCACGATGTTGAAGGGCAGAAGATGTTGGGCAATAACCCTTGCCAGGAGCCCATTGAGGGAACGCACACGTCGGTCTCCGGTGGGGAAGGGAGTGTTGCGTTCAAAGGCGTCTGAAATCGTCGCCTGGCGCCGGACGGCAGTGCGGGACACAGACGCGGAGGGTGCTGTCAAAGTAGAGGTCTGGTTGCCGGTACCAGTACCACTACTAGAGGGAGCGGGGGGGGCATGACCTGCTGGGAAGAGATGAAGCTGTGGCAGGGGCTGCTGTACCCTGCTCACTTGTGGTGGTGGCGCTGCTACCACCACCACGCTTCATCTCGTCATGCACCCGCCAGTGGTTTATCCTCAGGTGCTGGTTCAGGGCTGTGGTACCCACCCGAGCCAAATGCTTCCCTCTCTTCACCCTGACTGAACAGATCCGGCAGATGGCCACTAGAGGGTTGTCTGCCACCAGGGTGAAGTAGGCCCAGACAGGTGACTTCAGCGCCACCCTCCCGTCAGATGGGGTGACGCTGAGTTGCACCTGCTGGGACTCGGTACGCACAGGTGGAGCTGCCTGCTGCTGCTGCTGCTGCTGCTGCTGCTGCTGCTGACACCTCCTGCTGCCATGTCCAGTGGAGACCCTGACGCTGGTCTCCCTGGTGGTGACCTGGCGCACCGTTTCCGCAGGGTGCCTACCTTCCCCGTCGTCACTGACGCAGTGAGCCGACGAGCCAGATGGAAACCATGATGGGTCACCCTCCTCATCGCCCCCAGAGATGTCAGACCAAGGGCTGAGATGTTGTGGTCTGAGGGAACCAGCTGACATGGAGCCGATAGCCTGGCTCCGCTGTCCACTCACCCACGCCTGGGTCTGACTAGGTGCTGCTGTTTCCTGCACCAAAAACAGCAGCACCACTTTGAAGGGATGTCTCTAGGATACTGACAGCAGGTATCCCATCCTCCTCGTCCATCCCTTCAAAAAGGTCCTGACCATCAGGACAGAGCTGGAGCTCTGCACGATGCATGGCCTCCACCAAGACATCCCTCTCACTGTCGCTGTCGAACAGTAAGATGCTGGACTCTTGGGGGCTGGGGGGGGTACTACAGGCAACGGTGTAATGGTGGAACTACCGGGAGTCGGGACCGACGACTCAGTGGCACTGCTGTGCCCCATGTAGTCCACCACTACTTGAGCCTGAGATGGCAATATCGGGCGGCTGCCAGATGTAAAAAAATCACGCATGAGGCGGACTCCCCTTCCACCCGATCCTCTACCAATAGTAGGGGCACGAGAGGTACCCCGTGCTGGCAGCGACCCAGCACTGGGAGTAACTCCCCTACCCCTGCTGCCACGGCCACGGATGCCGCTCATGATTGCTGATGTGTGTGGGGGGGGGGGGTAAACTTTATTGGGGGGGGAAATGTGTGTAAAATGTTTTTTGATGTTTTTTTAAAAGACAGGCACGCAGACAAAGACGTACACAGACAGCTACTAAACTATAATAAAACTAGTACACCAAAGACAAGGACTACAAAAAATAAAAAGAAATGCACTAAACAAACACTAACTGCTTACACAAACGTATATGACTATAAACTAAAGCTAATTTTTTTTTTTTTTTTTTTTTAAACACTAACTGACAAGGACTACAACTACAAAAAAAAATTACCTAAAGAAACACTAACTAATAACTTTTTTTTTTTTTTTTAAACACAGAACACAGACACTAAACACACACTAAAGTAAGCTAGCTGCAATAAATGTACACCAACAGTATGTACACTTACTATACAGAAATCTAACTAAAATGAACAACACAAAACTTAGCTTTTAAAAAAGCTCTAGGGCCTTTCAGGAATCTGGAATATCTGCACTTAAATCAATAAGAAGCAGTCAATAGCTAAGCTGCAACTTACTACACTAGCACAAGTTGAACAACACAGCAGAAAACAAAAATTAGCTTTTAAAAAAGCTCTTGGGCCTTTCAGGAATCAGGAAATCTGGAATATCTGCACTTAAATCAATAAGAAGCAGTCAATAGCTAAGCTGCAACTTACTACACTAGCACAAGTTGAACAACACAGCACAAAACAAGAATTAGCTTTTAAAAAAGCTCTTGGGCCTTTCAGGAATCAGGAAATCTGGAATATCTGCACTTAAATCAATAAGAAGCAGTCAATAGCTAAGCTGCAACTTACTACACTAGCACAAGTTGAACAACACAGCAGAAAACAAAAAATAGCTTTTAAAAAAGCTCTTGGGCCTTTCAGGAATCAGGAAATCTGGAATATCTGCACTTAAATCAATAAGAAGCAGTCAATAGCTAAGCTGCAACTTACTACACTAGCACAAGTTGAACAACACAGCACAACACAAAAATTAGCTTTTAAAAAAGCTCTTGGGTGTATTGCTTTGAAAAAAGCAGTTTATGATTATGAACTGGAAATTATCCACTGGAATCAGTAAGTAGCAAATAGCAACGATAAAGCACAATGCTGATGATGCAAGATGCAAAATACCAGCAACACAGACACAGTCTCCACACTCTCTAGCCAACTTCTGGATCTGCAATGAAATGCTGCTGGGAGTGACCTTATATAATGCCCATACAGGCAGGTTCCTATTGGTTGCTAACCTATGACGAGTGTGGAAGGAGAACTCTGATTGGCTCTGATGCAGAAGGGCGGAGTAAATAATCGCGCAATATTCCGATTGCCGAATATTCGCATTGCGAATATTCGGCAATATAAAAAGATTGCTTCAGCTACTCGAACCAAGGTCTTTAATCATAACAGCAATGCTTTTAGACGTCGAAGGAGATCACTAGGATGTGATCTGTTTTAAAAATTAAACTGAAATAATCGCTCTGTGGCGGCAGATAGGGCGAAGAAGATAATCGCGCGATATCGCTATTGCCGAATAATCGCATTGCGAATATTCGGCAATATAAAAGGATCGCTGCAGCTACTCGGCCCAAGGTCTCTAATCATACCAGCAATGCTTTTACACGTCGATGGGGATGTCTAGGATGTGATCTGTTCTAAAAAAAAATTGAAAAAAATACGAATATTCGAAATAGCGAATATTCACCGCAAAATTCGGAATATATCGCGAATACTCGAATATGCCATATTTGAGCCGAATATTCGCAATAGGAATATTCGTGAGCAACACTAGTCACCAATTTGGTTTGTAATAAAACTTGTTGGTCCACCAAAAAGAGGTCAATTCTAGTATACACTCGATGTGGTGTAGAGAAATGTAAAATCCAGGCATCATATACATTTTGCTTGTGAAGGGATGGTAGTAGAGCTGGATGATGGTGGTGGTTTTAGTAGTAGAGTCAGAGGCGGCTCTTTAATTAGGCAAATTAGGCAGTCACCTAAGGCCTCACACTCACAGGGGCCTCGCGGCTGCCTAATTTGCCTTTTTCTCAATCACTGTGTGCTAGATCGTGCATCTTTCTGTGGCCATTTTTATTTGCTTGAATTTTTTTTACCCATTAGGGGCATGAGTGGGGCCCCTGCATCTAAGTTTTGCTTAAGGCCTCACAAAGCCTAGAGCCGCCTCTGAGTAGAGTCTATCACAGGGTCAGGGGTGACATTGAAATCTCCACAGATCACAAGCAGGCCCTTTTGATACGATTTCACTTTTTTCATCAGTCTATTAAAGAAGTGCACTTGGTGCTTCTTAGGGGAATAAACATTTACAAGTGTATAAGTAATAGAGTTCAGGTCACATATTAAGATAAGGAACCTGCCCAGAGGGTCTTGAATCCATTTGAGTAATGTAAACGTGACAGTCACGAGTGGCAGTCAAAACTCCCTTAGGCTTAGAATCCACGTTGGCGGTAAACACATGAGGAAAAGTTTTATGAGAGCACTTCGGTGGTGCCTGGGTACTAAAATGCATTTCCTGGTCAGAAAGAATGTCACTGTGGTGCAAGAGTGCCTCCTTTCACAAGGACTTCCATTTTACTGGGTAGTTAAACCCTTAAGCGTTAATAGATAATATATTAATTGGCATAAGTAAAAAGTGGGGTAACTGCTTGTAAAGAAAAACAGGTCTGTTCTAATTTGTTCAGGGCCCTATTGGGTGGTGTGATCACGTTAGCGTGCCATGATAGGTAGACATGTGCACAGTTCCGTTTCGTATGGTCCCGTCTGTTCGTTTCCGTTCGTTTTTCGTAAGACGCCCGTTTTCCCGTTCATTCCCATTCGTTTGTCCTACGACGTGATTTTTTCGTATTCCGATCGTTTCGTATTTCCGTTACCGTTTTATTTTCGTACATGCGGGATGATTCGTTATTCTGTTTAATTCATGTTCGTTTCTTGTTAGACAATAATTATCGTGAATTTTCGTCAATTAGCATACTGTGTATCTTGAATGCTTTTCTTTTGTTAGTGTCAGTTGTATGTTCATTGTTCAATGACATCTATAACAAAAGAATTTCATTATGTATATTGCATGAATTCATTTTTCTGTTTTCTGTGTATTCAAAATACTGAAGGCAAATTTTTTGTTATAGGTGTCATATCAACATACGAAAATAACAAAAGAAACAGGTTCAAATGCAAATCTTTTGTTTATGTTTTTTTTGAATGGCCAGAGAGTTAGGCTGGCCATACATGATACAATTTTCTGTGCAATTTTCTTTAGATTTAGCTTCAACCTTCTGACCAAGTGTATGGGGCTTAACAATACTATTGTTAACCACTTAAGACCCGGACCAATACGCTGGTAAATGACCCAAGGTGTTTTTGCGATTCGGCACTGTGTCGCTTTAACAGACAATTGCGCGGTCGTGCGACGTGGCTCCCAAACAAAATTTGCGTCCTTTTCTTCCCACAAATAGAGCTTTCTTTTGGTGGTATTTGATCACCTCTGCGATTTTTATTTTTTGCGCTATATACAAAAATAGAGCGACATTTTTGAAAAAAAAACACTATTTTTTACTTTTTGTTAAAAAAAATCAAATAAACTAAATTTTAGTCAAACATTTAGGCCAAAATTTATTTAGCCACATGTCTTTAGTAAAAAAAAAAAATCGCAATAAAAAAAAATAGCTACCTAGCGGGAACAGCGACACTAATACAGCGATCAGAAAAATGATCGCTTAGTGACGCTGGCAATAGGGAGTGAAAGGGTTAACTAGGGCGGTGATCAGGGGGTTAAAACTTTATTAGGGGGGGTGGGGGGGCTATCCTGAACCTAACACTAACTGTTTTTTACACTGCCTGTCACACTGACACTAAATGCAGTGATTAGATCACTGCATTCAGTGACACTGTGACAGGGGGGTGGGGGGGGGCGATCACAAGGGGTTAATATGCCTATGTGAGTGTGTGTCAGTGTTGTGTTGGTGCACACTTACTTGTGATGTCTTCTCTCATCAGCAGCGCTGGGAAACAGCGCTGCGATGAGAGGTGACATCATTTCCTCCTTCCTGTGTAAACACAGGAGGAGGAACTGACAGGATGGGAGTGCGCTCCCATTGGCTGGGAGCGATCGCGGGGGGGCGGGTAAGCGCCGACATCCGCCCGCTGATCCCGGATCGCTCCCGGAGCCAGGGGGACCCCCGCACGCCGCGGAGGGGGTCCCGATGGGACCCCCGAACCGCACTTAGGCGGGGACGTAAATTTACGCCCTTGTGCCTGTACGTGCCATTCTGTGGCCGTATATGTGCGTGCGGGGGTCCTTAAGTGGTTAAGGCCCATACACTTGGTCAGACTATTTTAACAACAAACATAAAAACGATCGTTTTCCGATCGTTCTCAGAAAATTTGTTTGTTTTTAAACTGCATCAGAAAACCATTTTTGGGTTCAGAAGTCTGGCCAACTGATCTCCCTTTAGATGAAAATCCACAGAAAAGTTTATTAGGCTTTACTGTACAAGTGTACTCACTATTCTGCACAAAAGAGAAGCTGCTTTCAGTCACTGAGGCTGGCCATACATGTTCAATTTTCTTGTACAATTTTCTTTTAGATTTACCAAAAACCATATATGAGGTCAAACTAAACAACACTTTCAATTGTATGCAATCAGGCAGGCCCTTGCACTACATAGTTGAAGGTAAATCTAAAGAAAATTGCACAGAAAATTGTATCATGTATGGCCAGCCTAACTCTCTGGCCATTCAAAAAAACATAAACAAAAGATTTGCATTTGAACACGTTTCTTTTGTTATTTTCGTATGTTGACATGACACCTATAACAAAAAATTTGCCTTCAGTATTTTGAATACACAGAAAACAGAAAAAGGAATTCATCCAATATACATAATGAAATTCTTTTGTTATAGATGTCATTGAACAATGAACATACAACTGAAAACGAACACAAAACGGCTTCAAACAAAATACACAATGCAAACCTCTTGATACAGATTTCATTTTCGTTATTTTGCCATTTTCGTTTTGTCGTTTTTTCCCGTCGGATCGTTCGTTCGTATTTGCAGTCGTTCGTTATGCGGCTCATCCGTTATCCCGTCGTTTTCGTATTTTGGTGCTTTACCGTTTTCGGATGTACACATTATCCCGCGGGTACGAAAATGAAAATTTTCGTACGAAAATAACATTCGTACGAACGGGAATGCACATATCTAATGATAGGATTACCTCTGTAGGAAATGTGTTACAGTACTTACAGTAGTAGGTATGAACCCGGTTGGACTGTGTAAGGCTGCGTACACACGATCGGTCAAAACCGATGAAAACTAACTGAAGTTCAGTTTCATCAGTCCAAACCGATTGTGTGTAGGCCCCATCGGTCAGTTGTCCTTTGGTCCAAAACAGAGAACTTGCTTTACAATTGAACTGATGGACGCCTGACCGATGGGTCAAAACCGATCGTTAGTATGCACAGGCATCGGTCAAAAGGCCGCGCATGCTCAGAATCAAGTCGACGCATGCTTGGAAGCATTGAACTTCATTTTTTTCAGCATGTCGTGTGTTTTACATCACTGCGTTCTGACACGATTGTTTTTTTAACCGATGGTGTGTAGGCACATCAGGCCGTCATTCGGCTTCGTCGGTTAACGGTCCTTCGGAAGGTTCTCGTCGGATGGACTGATCGTGTGTACGCCGCCTAAGAGTGTTCCAGTTAAGTTCACCGCCCAGTGATTCTGCCTGTGATCCATATGAGACTCAGATGGGATCTTTCAGGATCGTCGACATACAATAGATGAGAGACAGGGGGAAAAGGGAAAAAAAAGGAACACAAAAGAAAAAGAGAAAATAAACATAAATTGAACTTCATTCACGTTATGAATGGTGTAACAGGTAGGGAGGGTATGAGTCATCCGAAGACAGCATTATACTGCAATGTGCAATGTGTAATAGGGGGATAAGTTCAATTGTGTTAATTCAGTTACTATTCGTAGGGACAAGAGTAAAGAGAGTCCATCTAGCCCCATTTAAACATGAGTTTTGGAGTTCCTGGCGGTGACCTGCTTCCACTCCTATTCCAATCGGTGTGGGGTGCTGGTCATTATATTCTCCTTATCTACTCCACTTCCAGTTCATCTGGTCAGCGTTTACGGCCCTTGGAACGCACGCCACCATGGAGGTGGAAGAGCAGTGTACCCAGTAGCCCCAGTGGCGGAATGGGCACATTTTAATGTAAACAGCCATTTGACGAATGTTTTTTACCCTTAGATTATAATTAAATAGTATTACACGATGGAAGCTGTTTATTTTTATTGCATGTCCTACCTCTAAACTCCAAGTATGATGTGATTGTACATACTCCTGTCAAAAATGCACTCACCGAATTCCCTTACCCCACATGGGTGTTGCACAGCCACAGTATATGCCACTGTGCAGCACTCTGTGGATCCTTGATCTGTCAACTTTTGCTCATAGCAAAATACCGCTTTTAAAACTTAATTGTATCGAAAAACTATAAAGATATACTCACATTAGTTTAAAAAGTAACAGCAAGTTTAAAATAAACAGGCACGGGGACTATATCCTATCCACAGCCCTGACCGGAAGTGACGTAAAGATGTTCAGTAACCCTGTGCTACGCGTTTTGTCATTGAAAACATCATCTGACCTCCAGATGACGTCTTCAATGATGAAACAAGTATAGTCATCATCAAAGAACCACTATAAATAGGTCTTCTTTAACTGTAAGGCCAGCAGACAGATTTGATCGTGTGTACGGGCGAGCAGATGGATTTTGCCAGCCGACAGATTTTAAAGCATGCTTTAAAATCTGTCGGCTGGGAATCCATCCGCCCGATATGTCTGCTGGTTAGTACGCTAACCAGCAGACATATCTTCTCGCACATGCGTCGAATGGATTTGACGCATGCGCGGAAGTAATTTACTTCCTGGTGCGGTGACGTGGCGGCGTCAACGTCACCGCCACATCACCGCCACGTCACCACGCTGTCTGCTGGCGGGGATTTTGGTTTGATCGTGTGTACAGCGATCAAACCAAAACGGCCAGCAGACAGATTTGTTCAAATCGGTCGGTCCGACCGATTTGAACAAATCTATTTGCTCGTGTGTACAGGGCCTAAGAGTCTTAATTTCAACATTAAACAAAAGAAACTTTGAAAAAGCTTAAACCAGACACTGATTTAGTATTCCTACAGAAATCCTACATTACTACCCAGGCAATAATACTGGAGGATTAATGACTCATAAAATAGGAAACAACCAAATTGCAACAGGAATATGAATTCCACCAATGCTTTTAATTTCCTCAGGATCAATTCATCCCCATAATACACTATGAGAATCTCAGGAGGTGGTATTTAGAGGTCACTGCATAACACTAACCTCAGAACTAAAAAAGTTGTCCAATTTCAAAGAACCTACTTGTAAGTCTTTGGAAATTAAGTTCACACCAAAATCTTCCTTGGTACTTTCCAACTTATATCCCATATCTAATGATGAACAAAATAAGCAAAGTTCTGTTACTTGTGTATTTGTGAAGTGAATTGCGCTAACTTATATTGTTATAAACATTTTACCACAACTGGTCCTGTGAACTTGTTACTCAAAAAAACAAAAAAGTATGTACATGTGTCTATGGTTGTTAGTTAATGTGCAAACAAACAATCAACAAATAATGTGCAATAAATACTAATACAGTGCCCTGTGCCAAACTATAACGTATGGATTTCTCAATCCATCAAAAAACTGTGAAATAAATCCCCAATTTTTTAAAATATACTGCTATTACAATCCACAGATTGAATGTGCTCCAAGAAAGCAAGAAAATATATAGTATATACGAAAAAAATATATAAAAAGTAAAAAAATATATATATATGTGCTAAGAAAGTCCTTAATAGATATTTCTTGCAATGATGCCCAGCTGAGTTTCCACCTTCACCGCAAATAGTGTCTACACCGTCACCGGATAAAATGGCCACTCACCAGATGGACCCAGAAATCTGCCTTTGGTTCATATGGATAACCACTCCCTCTCTCAGGTTTATCAGCAGTCACTCCCAATGCTTTGGCTGTAGTCTCGTTTTATATCCGCTCATGTAACATATAAAAGACTATCATGGTGTAGTAAATCAAATAATTTATTATGATTAAAACATATAGTTATTCCACTCACATATAAAAGTGCCTAGGAGCCGGCACTGAGCTAATCCAGCCGTAAATAGGAGTATGCAAATGTACGAGTGTGTCCTGGTCCGCACGTGTGATGCCTCACTTTGTCGCTTGCGTTCCCAGCCTCGTTATACTCAGGCTGGACATGACGAGCTGGCAATGGTCCCGCAGCCTCTATGCATTTCGCAACTTAATGCGTCATCAGAAAGCTGCCTCATTGTTGCCCGTCAGTCTTTTTATACCCCCACGTGCTACTTGTTATCCTATCATCTGCTTCATACAACAGGAAGCACCACATCCGCCATTTTGACTACTGGTAATTCCCTGACTACTGCAACTTCCGGCAGGAAGTCCAATCTCCATTTTACAGGAAGTGGACTAGCCACCATTGTTGTTACTGTCTATTATTCACTGCAGCTGGTGCAAACCTGCTGGCAGCATTTTATTTGTTTATTTATTTATTTATTCCATTTTACATAGTTCCCCCTCCCTCGCTTTAATTCCATTCATTTTTTATTCTCATTATGCTTAGATGGCTGCACTCCCCATTCCTGGAAGTAATGCAACCTCTATTTTAACAACTGGTGGGTGTGTATTGCCCCAAGTGCAAACCTGTTGGCAACCCCCCTTTCTTGTTATGGAGACTTACCACAATCATTCTAATACATTAACCCCCTAAGTTATCCTTAAACGTGTACCGAGTTCCCCCTTTGTACAGCTGGATTACTCTCACAATTGCTTGTTAAAAGTATATTTAAAAAAAATATTAAAAACATTGTAAAACATGCAAGTTTGGCCCTAAGGTATTCAAAATCTTTGCATAACTACTCCCTCTCTCAGGTGTGTCAGCAATCACTCCCAGTGCTTTGGCTGTAATCTCATTCACATGGACCCAGAAATCTATTAAAACATTGTCATAATGTCTCACCACACTCTTATTTATCCATAGCATTTTTTTGGTTCTTAAACCCTTGTTCTAAGTTCACTGCTGTGGTGTTATCAAAATTCTCAAAAAAGAGGTTCCCCCAAATCCAGCCTGCAATTGGCCAAAAATGAAAAAAACCTCCATTCTCTGCTGCCCGTAAAAGTGTTCTACTTAAAAAAGTAAATGGTGGATTTGGAAAAAAATGTGTGTTACCGGCGCCAAGGTGATATCAATATTCTTATTAAGTCTTGCTGCAATACAAAGTGCAACCTTGAAAGGTTGGATTCTACAAAACCACCATTTGTGTAAAATTTGTGAAGTGAATTGCGCTAACTTATATTGTTATAAACATTTTACCCACAACTGGTCCTGTTAACTTGTTAATCAAAAAAACAAATGTAAATTAAGTATGGATGGTGTAAGTATGTAAAAAACAATAAACAAATAAATAACAATAAAATGCTGCCCACAGGTTTTTGCTCCAACCATCAAATGAATAAAACAATAATCAAAAATGTGAAATAAATCCCCTTTTTTTAATAATATAGATTACAATTCCAGATTAAAATTGCAGAAATCAAGAAAATATATAGTATAAAAAAATATATAAATGTAATAAATAAATTTGTAATGAAGCAGATATTTCAATAACAAGTAGCCACCTTCACGCAAATAGTGGACTGACCGTCAACAATGGGCACTCACCAGAGGACCCAGAAATTGCCAAATGCATAAGCTGGGTACCAATCCCTCTCTCAGGTCCAGCCTCAGTAAAAGAGGCTGGTAACGTAATCAACAAATTAAAGACTATCATGTGTGTAGTAAATCAAATAAATTTATTACATAAAACAATACTCACAATATAAGTGCCTAGGAGCCGCACAGTGCCAGCCGTAATAGGAGTATGCAAAATGTAGTGTGTGTGTCTGTTATTATTTAATCATAATAAATTATTTGATTTACTACACCATGATAGTCTTTTATATGTTACATGAGCGGATATAAAACGAGACTACAGCCAAAGCATTGGGAGTGACTGCTGATAAACCTGAGAGAGGGAGTGGTTATCCATATGAACCAAAGGCAGATTTCTGGGTCCATCTGGTGAGTGGCCATTTTATCCGGTGACGGTGTAGACACTATTTGCGGTGAAGGTGGAAACTCAGCTGGGCATCATTGCAAGAAATATCTATTAAGGACTTTCTTAGCACATATATATATATTTTTTTACTTTTTATATATTTTTTTCGTATATACTATATATTTTCTTGCTTTCTTGGAGCACATTCAATCTGTGGATTGTAATAGCAGTATATTTTAAAAAATTGGGGATTTATTTCACAGTTTTTTGATGTATTGAGAAATCCATACGTTATAGTTTGGCACAGGGCACTGTATTAGTATTTATTGCACATTATTTGTTGATTGTTTGTTTGCACATTAACTAACAACCATAGACACATGTACATACTTTTTTGTTTTTTTTGAGTAACAAGTTAACAGGACCAGTTGTGGTAAAATGTTTATAACAATATAAGTTAGCGCAATTCACTTCACAAATACACAAATCTAAATCCAACCTTCAAGGTTGCACTTTGTATTGCAGCAAGACTTAGAATATTGATATCACCTTGGGCCGGTAACACACATTTTTTTTCCAAATCCACCTTTTACTTTTTTAAGTAGAACACTTTTACGGGCAGCAGAGAATGGAGGTTTTTTTCATTTTTGGCCAATTGCAGGCTGGATTTGGGGAACCTCTTTTTTGAGAATTTTGATAACACCACAGCAGTGAACTTAGAACAAGGGTTTAAGAACAAAAAAAATGCTATGGATAAATAAGAGTGTGGTGAGACATTAGGACAATGTTTTAATAGATTTCTG